>CAJQUN010001744.1:0-47372 GCA_907163345.1 Haberlea rhodopensis
TCTCCCGCTGTGTTTCTTTGAATCTCCAACTGTATTTGGTGTCCTCCCAAGTCTAGGTAAAATCAGATAAGAACCCCTCTTTGATGAAATAACTTCTTTATATAGTACAAATCCGAGCCCACAAAATCTTTGCGACTATGCCATGAGCTTTAAAATTTATTCATCAAGCTACAAAGGTTATATGCTCACTGCATATAATTGAAGATTTAATGTATCTATTTGGTCAAGCATGTTTACTGTATTTAAACATTTTAATTATTATCCTTAACATCTTTGAATGCTTCAACATTCACTTTTGTGCTCAATTGTGTTATATTGCTATATTTGATCAAAGCATGTTAATATAACTACTTTTTGATTCTTTCCTAAACATGTTTTTGAATGTTTTTGCACTTTTAAGCTAAAATGTATTAATTTGTTATACTTGATCATGAGCTTGTTGAGTTTAGTGTCAAATCTATGAGTTGATAAAATTAAATAATATCATGTTTTAGAAAGCTTTGACTTAGTAAGACAATTTTATTATATTATCTTTTTTGTATTTAGCATGTTTCAAATTGCTAAATTCATTAATTGTGTAAAGCATGTTATTTCTTATTTAATTGCTTAAGTGAGCTTATTTTGGTTCAATCATTTTCAAATAAATTGATTACATGCCTCTATGCTTGAGTTTAATTTCAAATAGATTGAGCTTGAGATTATTTGCATGATTTATAAAGTTAATTTTCATACTTCATGATAGCATGCCTTACTTAAAATACGCGGCACGAGATTAAATTTGTTATTTGCTATGAGTTTATGCAATGTGCAAATTAATCACATATGATTAAGAATGATTCAATTGTTTGTATGCTCAATCTTGGATTATAGGAATATGGATTGAGTTGATAAAAAAAAAATTGAATATGGATTAACAACTTTATATATATTTATTGTTCCTATGACCTAAATGTTTTGCTCTCATCACTTGCACTTTATAACTCAAAGTTTTTTTATGATCATGTACTGAGCAATTTAATATTTATTGAGCATTAATATTTATTTGCTTACTCAATATGCTATAATTGTTGTCAAATATTTTATGACAATGCCTATGTGATTTGATGATTCATCAATATGAACAACATGCCTTGATATTGCCTAAGTATTAAATTTCTCGTATATGTTAAATGCTTAAGTGCTAATGGCGTGATGGTGCTTAAAAGATCTTTTATCTAAAAACTCAATCAATATTTTCGCATGAGCACACATAATTTGATTGCATGAACATTGGCACAATCAACAAGAGTATATTCTTTAAAAAAAATGCTAAAAGCTTAAACTCCAATTACTAATTAAGTTAAACTCATTCAAACAAGTTGAAATTTTTAAATACTCATTTGACAAGATTGAACAAATCAATATTTAAACCATGTATGCTTAATTGTTTATTTAATTTGAGCATGCATGGTTTAAATATTAATTTGTTCACTCTTGTCAAATGTATTTAAAATTCCAACTTGTTTTGAACGAGTTTAACTTTACTAGTAATTGGTTTAAGCTTTCAGATTTTTTTTTAAAAATGTACTCTTGTTTAAGAATCTATTTTTATTGTATTTAATGAGACTAATCATCGAGTATCGAGAATTTCTTTTAATGATAGTGATGTAGAATTACTTGAGCAAACGTTAGAATCCACCACACTTGAGGACATTAGTGGTGACTAAGATGTGGAACTAAGCAATTCAAAGGTGGGTGTTATACTTCCAAAGAAGTGGATAACCAAGAAAAATCATCCCACTGATATCTTCATTGGTAGCCCATCAAAAGGGGTAACAACTCGATCTTCATTTAAAAATTTGTAATCATCTTGCTTTTTTATCGCATATAGAGCCTAAGGATATAAGTAATGCATTGCTTGATGATTCTTGGATTTTGGCTATGCAGATGAACTAGATCATTTCGAAAGAAATAAAGTTTGGAATCATGTAAGTAGGCCTTCAAATTATCCCATTATTGAATGGTCACGGGACAATTATTCGAAATAAGGCTAGGTTAGTAGCTACGGATATTGTCAAGAAGAAGGCATAGATTTTGATGGAACATATGCACACTTTGAGAATCCATTCGTATGTTGCTTCGTTGCTTAAACGCATGTTTGTCTTCCTCTCAATGATTTGAGCTTATGCCTCAATGTTCATCATTTTGCTCTCATGTGTATATGATATCTTGCTTTGAGAAGTTCAATTAAATTTGATTTTATTGGCAATTATTGAGCATGAAATTTGACATGGCATATTCTTGATATAATGTCATGTTTGCCTCGAGATTTTTAAATGAGGCTTGGTAAATTAGTTTTTATCAATTATTTGAAATTCAAAAGCTTAACCATTGTATCTTGAATGTTGTTTGATGCATATGCTTGGATGAGTTTATTTGTACTCATATTGTTCAAAGCATCTAACTCAATTCATTTGCTCAAATTGCCTTGATACATATTGTTATATACACATGAATGAGAAAATGTGATTTACATGAAAGCATGGAGCTTATCATTTCATTTCTTCATTGCCAATTCATGTTCAAAATATTCTTAATCCAATACTTTGATTGGAATATGATTATTGTTATTTTGTTATAAAAGTTATTGAAATATTGATGTGATCTTTTGAATTTGAATAATGTCTTTGATATGTATTGAATTTATGTTTGCTATTATGATTGATGTGAAACATGTGCCTATTTTTCATCAATGTGGCTATGTGTACCTTGTTTTGAAACTAAGTTGTGTGCTATATTTGTGAAATTTAATAAATATGTTCGAATGATTTGTATATGCTTGTTATGCCTATTTTATATAAAATGCTTGTTATGAAATTTGTGATTTGTGAAATTGAAGAAACATGTTTACTTTATTTGTATATTTGACATTGAGTTGCTTATTGATTTCTTGAAATGTTAATTTTTATATACAAAAACTCTATCCAATTGTGTTTAAACTTTTGATTATCACAAAAAAGGGAGAATTTTGTGGTAAACTTGAAGCTTTATACATGTATGTTTTGAGGGGGAGAATTTTTATAATATGCTTTGCTTGGTTAAATTTGCATGTGTTATGAATTGGTGCATTTGTTTAGGGGGAGCTTTAGCCATTCTTATTTCTAGTATATTTTATTTACAAGTTTACAAAGTTTTGTGATCATAAAGAAGTAAGAGTATCAGAACCCACATGGACTAACTGTAAGTACCAACATATTTACTTACAAAAATGACTTAATCAATTAAACTAAATAACAGAAATAAACTACTACTATTGATCCAACCAAGCAAACCAAAGATGACGAGAAAAGTCCACTAGAGAAGATTATCAAGACGTTGGTGTACCAATGTAATCCCATATGATCTACGAGTGAATATACATATATCTATAAGGTGACACGTTCTCCAATTTTATCTAATATACTCTCTCGCGCTATATTAAACCTAATATCAAATTGCAGTAAGTCACTCTCGCATACTTATTTAACAAATCAATATTGCATTAAGATTTGTGAAAACTACTAACTTTCGATTCTAGATATCTATGGCTATCACACGTATATTTGATCTCATATCTCAATCTCAATCTGAAATCCACGGCACAATTTACTAGTTCATATTATAATATAATCTATCGATCTCAATTACAATAATTAATATCAATTCAAAGGGTAATACTCCCTTGAAAGTATTAAGAACATTAATCTGCACATATGATATAGGAATTCAATAAAGATAAAAATAATTAAATCATATGTTCAAACCGAAGATTCCCTACTCTTGATAACAAACTTAGTTCATAATAATAAAGCAAAACTAAACAAAACTATGTTCAAAGACAAAAAAAAACTCCCGTCGTCGACTCTGTTTGTAGATCACAGCTTCCACTCTTTTCCTCTTTTGAGCGTCTCCTTGACTCTGCCTTGTTGGCTTGTTTCCAATTTTATATGAGATTATGGAATTGGTGAAAGTGAATGGACGTGTATTTGATGGAAGGGGGGCGTTGGATGTTATCTATATATAAGTGATGGAAGAAGAGCCCCTTTTAAACTCTTAAAAGAGTCATTGTAGTGTTATAATTCCTTATTGGACAAAACTTAGAGCCGCCTTTTCTAAATTGGCAAGAAAATTCGTCGACCGATCGATCGGGATCGCAAGTTGTGTCTCTTTATTTTTCAAAAATTCGGGTAGGCCCGATCGATCGCGAGGTGTCAAGCCGATCGATAGCGTGCAATAAAAATTTAGCATTCAAAACTCCTGCATATGCCGCTTGATCGCCCCATTTGTACCCGATCGATTGGGTCCCTTTGAAAATTGCCCAACTCGAGATTTTTGTATTTTCTTTATGTTAAGCTCTCTTGTCCTTTTCACATCTTCATCATAATAGGGGTCTTTCTGATACATTCTCGCACTTCTAGCACAAATTCTTGAACAATGCAAAATTAGACCAAAAGAGCGTAATATCGTTCGAGAATCTCGGTAGAAATATAACGAGAAAACATATAAATATAAGTGAAAAAAAATTGTACTTATCAGTTAGAATCGACAATTTGGTTGGGAATACTAGATGGAAGAGGACTCAAGTTTACGATGACATTTGCAAGTTAATAGAACAAGTGTTTAATTTATCAAGAAAGTTGTTTAGGCTTGAACAAGAAAAGGGTTGAGTTCAAGGCACAACGAAAATAAATGTTCATCGTGTGTCGAATGATGTTAAAACAACATTTTGTGTTGATTTGAAGACTTATGGACCAATTGGTCCGTTCATGGGAAAATTCGTTTAAGAATCGCTTGAAGCACATCGTGGTTTTTTGATGATATCTCTTAGCTCCATGGTTGAAATGACATGTTCCCAAAGGGGTTGAAAGAAAACTCAAAAATACCATATTTCATCTTGAGACAACTTAGTTCAATTATGGTTTCATCATGGGGAAATATATTATTGAAATTACAGCAAGTGCAGAATGCATTTCAGCTACAGCAATGTTGGAGCAGCTGTAGTATTTTGATCATATCTCATAGCTTGGTGATTGGAATGACGTGTTTTTAAAGAGGTTAGAAAAGTCAACTCAAAATAACTAGATTTCATCTCCAATCACTTAGTTCAATTCCCATTGCATCATGGAGAAAAACAGCCTTGAAGTCACAGCAAGTGCAGATTGCATTCAGTTACAGCAAGTTTGGAGCAGCTGGAGTATTTGGGCATATCTTTTTCATACGTCAATGAAATTTTATGATTTTTGTTTCCACACGTAGCCAAGAGGAATGGCTACAAGTTTCGTGTGTACCACTTTTTCCCAGAAACGAGCTTAAAGTGGTCGAAACGTGCATAGCTTGAGATTGTTGAAATCATAACGAAGTTAGGTACATAGTCATAGGCGCTCAGCTCATCACCTCAGGCGATCCAATTTCGCCCCAAGCAATGAGGAGTTCTCCCCAGGCAATCTTCATGATTTCCCATGTCAATTGTTTTATTAGGGGATCGCCTCAGGCGATGGGGCAATGCTGAGGCAATCCAAAGCAGTTTCAAAATTTTTGAAGCCGTTAAATTGAGGCAATTGATAATAGTTTTAGGCGATGATGCGGCGAATTTGGCCCAAAAAGAGCTGAAAATGGCTAGTATGACCCTTGTGAGCCTTATATACTATAAATAGGGACAATTGAGCTCAAATAGAAGGCAAGAAACAACAAGATACAATACAAGAAAATTATAATTATACAACTCAAGCTATAATAGTCAAACTTCATATATTTCAATTTGTATTGTCATGTATTGAGTGTTTGTGTCGTATTCTTGTGCGAAAGCTTTGTTCCTTATTTGGTTACATCGTGAATGTGTCAGCTGTGTAGCACCCAAGTCTTGAAATGTTTGTAAAGTCCTCCAAAATCGATGCAAGTTGGAAAATTGTATAAGTCCCCGATTGAGTGAAGTTGGTGCAAGGTTGTTTGGGCTATCTTTGGAGCCCTTAAGACCAAGAAGACTCGGGAAGAGTATGTGTGGCTATCATTGAAGCCCTTACGGTCAATAAGACTCGTGAAGAGTGTTGTGGCTAACTTTGAGCCCACAAGGCCAAGATTGAAGTTGTTCTAGTGAAATCTCGGTTATACAGTTCTGACCAGGAAGATGGGACGCAGGCGATTCAATGTCGAACCTCTATAACATATCTTTGCATTTTTTATTACGCATTTACATTGTTGCTTAATTATTTGTTGAATTGGTTGACAAAAATACTTCTGTCGTGCAAACTCAAAAATTTGCAAAATCACTTTAAAAATCGTTAAAGTAGCCATAGAACCTAACTCACATCTCTTAGGTTCCAACAAAATTTCATGTTACACTCTGAATGAGAGTTATAATATGTTAAGTTAGCTTCGATTGACAACAAATTCACTCAATTTAGAGTTGTTACGCGTGAGCTATGCCAATTTTGCCATAAGGTGTACATTTGGAACATGCATGTAAGCGGATTGAATATGCATGAGCTCATCGAGTTTCTGGGAAATTTGTGTTATGACTTAGGGATTATGGTCTGAATAAAAGTTTTAGTGCTATGAGTTTTCTTTAATTGGCCACCAGAATTACCGAGTTCATATGAAAGAAAAATGTGGTAATTAGCGGTGTGGATTTATTATACATTTGAATAAAGAGTTAAATTCACGTTGCATGGATTTTTATGAAATTATATTTGTTTAATTCTAAAAATGTAAAACTATTATTCTATGGTAAGTGATAATGACAAAGCACGAAATGTTCGGGCCAAAACAATTAAATTTTATTTCCAATTTTACCCTTTTGCTAAACTTCATTCCCTCTACTCTTCTGGAAACTACGATTTTTTTTCACTTGTAAGGCTAGATGAACTGTTTCTCTCAACCATCACATGTCTTGGCAGAGTTCGTCGTCTCAATATTATTGTGCTCGCTAGTTTCTGCACCAGCGGAAGGTTAGCTCCCCAAGTGAACACTGTCGGCTCTACTAGGGCCACTGGCCACTTCCTAGACTTTGACTCACTTGCTGAGTTACTCACGGAGCATTGAGCACGGAGCACTTTCCGTGTCGTCGCGGCAGAACGCGTCCTGGTTCCGTCGTTCCCGGCGGACCTACTCCTTGAGAATGGCCAAATGTTTGTGTTTAGCTCTGAAGCACTGAACCAATTGCTAGCACTAACACCATTCTTCTCTCTCCTTTTTCTTACCGTAATAATCAATACCCTTCACTTTGCCATCACCATCTGCGTTAACAGTAGTGGATGAGGGTGAGGTTTTCTTGAATATATCCATCCAACGGTTCGAGGAAGTCAACCTGGGAGATGCAGATGCTGACAGCTCAGCCGATTCAATTATTGAAGATTTTGGCTCCGCGAGTTGATTGGATCGAGATGCTTCAGGGTCCTAAAGTGCGGCGGACGATGGTGAGGCTCGTGCAAGAGGTTTAGCTTGTGTGGGTAGGTGGGGGACTGGGGAATCCACCGGAAATGGGTTCATCGGCAGAAAGGAGATTAATTAAGCTGAGGAAAAGATGGGTTTCGAATCATCCAAAACTCAAATTCAGGCTACTTTGAATTACTGCATTTTCTTCTTCCGCTGCTACATGGTGCAAGTATTTGATTTGGTTCTCTCATTTTCTTGGAACTAGCTGAAAATTAGCTCTACGTAATTACATTATTCTAAACTTATTATGTTCTAGTAAAATAGTAAAATGCTAATGAATCACTTGTAAACTTTCGTAAATAGCAAAGAGCTCACCATGTTTACGAAAAACTCGAGCTAATTGGAAAGAGTTTACAGGAGGGAGAGAATAAAGGGAATGGAGTTCAGTAAAAAGGTAAAATTGGAAATAATTTAATTGCTTTGGCACAAACATTTTGTGCTTTGGCATTATCACTGTTCAACACGGCACAATTTAGCGGATCTCCCGAGTTTGAACTCTTAGTATATATATACTAGTTCTTCTAGTACCGCGAGTGATATAATTATTCGGTATATATAATAAAACAATAATAAATACATCTTGAAGAAGAGACGAACACACTATCTCTGAGGTAAAGCATTATTAAAGTAACAAAGGAAAGAGCCAAGAAAAAACCATACCAGCCAGGGATGCAGCATCACTACTCCGCTGAAGAGGAACGAAAGTACAGCTTGATTTGGGTTCACAAACACACACTGAAGATTTTTTCGTTTTTTTGTCATAAACGAATAAAACACCAAACATGGTAAGAACTAACATATAACACAGACAGGGAAAAACAATCTACAATCCATTGGCATCATTAGCTCAACGATTCCATGGTGATCAACCCATCAAAACAACAGTCTGCAAATCATATAACGCCACTACTTCATCTTTGAGCAATAATTTGTCGAACTTTATCCCTTCACCAAATTACAACCAAATCCACTCATCAGTTCATAATAACACAAGAAATAATATCCCCAATATCAGTACTACAAAACATTTTGAAGAATCCCGAGATAACAAAACAAACAATGAACTACCGGTCTTCAAACGCTCTCGAATAGAGATTCCATCACCATTACCAATCTTTAAGGTGCAGTACTTTATTCAATTCAGCTTTTGAAAAAAATTAATGGCAACTTCCGTCTTTTTTCATTTTAAACAAACAGAAGTTTTTAAAGCATCTATGGTCGAGTCACCTTCTTTGAAGATTTTGACGAAAACCAATTAGCTGATAGAGAAGACTGCACATTTGGAGCACCTGAACCATTACAAACTCAGTGTAAATAGCTCAACTACCAATATTATCATGGAAGCACATTTTCCAGAATCTCACCATTTTGTTTTGAATCAAGTTTACGCTTCATTTATGCATGTAACACCAAAAGAACTTTGTCTTAAAATTAATATGGTAAATATACAGATGAAGGATGCCATATACTTACACCAATGCAGTTAGCTCCACCGTGATTAGAGCTACTTTTCCATCAAGTTTCTTACTCATCAACCAAATTTAATGTTGTGAACTTATTTAAATACATGAGTTTCATCTCCTATAACACCATATAAATGTTTCCTCAACTAAATCCATATTTGTCCCATTATTCCGTTTTGAACCATCTTCTATTACCTTTGCCAAATGATCAATCAATCATTTAGCTAATAAATTATAAAGACACAAGCAAGCACTGGTCCCAGCAACAAGAAAGAGAAGGAAAATTAAATGATATGTTATCTAAATCACAAACATTCATACAAGAATCAAGCAAACCACAAAAAATACAAAGCACAAGATTCCCATATACTGAATTCTTGAAATAAGAAAATGTTACCTTCCTGCATGCTCTGAAAACTCTGTGAAAATTATGAGCCCGTAATATTCTTGAAACCGAGCTCCTCCTGAAAATCCATTAACAAAAACAGGAATCCTCGCCAACTATATTAATCAGCTGTGGTAAATCTTTACTTTATAGAATAAAAAACGAAACAGCAAAAGTTGATTAAAATTATCTCCCTTTAGTGTTTTCAAGGGGAATCAAGGAACAAAGTAGCTCGACCGAAAGGAGTGGAGTGGAAAGGCTACCGGGGACCGGCTTTGCGGGACCAAATAAACCAACCTTAATCCAGTTCTGAACATTTTGGTTGATGAATTTCAAAGATAAAGAACAGAGCATTTGCCTTGGAATCTGTGTAAAAATGGTTCCCCGAACATAATTAAGGCAAAACGTCACTTGCAGTCACCTGAGTAAAATCAATTTCCACATTCAAATCAGAAAGAAAAAAATCACAAGATGGAAAATTTAAATCAATAATCCCACTTCAATTAAAGTGCCAGTTAGTAAAAATACAACGAGAAATCAACAAATAAATCGGAAATCAAGAAAATTGAACGTACATCGAGGTGGCCTTTTACCCTGTGATCTTCTCCTCGGCAACTCTTGTCTAAAGTTATCCCACTTTTGCCTCCTCCGATTCTCCATGATGACAACTCCAAAAGATACAAAACTAGTCATAGAAACCACCAAAATTTCAAGTAAGTCAACCAAGAAGGAAATTTATAATTCAAATTGATGGGTTTTGTAAAGAGTGGGATATGGACAAAGCATTAGAGTATAGGGAAAGAGTGCTTAGAGAAAGTATTGTGCTTTCTGGTTTGTGTCATGAAGGGAGAGCTTTTGATGCAGAAAAAATGTTGAGGGAAATGATGAGTATGGGTTGAAGCTTGACGATGCTACAATTCAATGGTCATTGATGGCTTCTGTAAGATAGGTATGTTAAGATGCAAAGAAATGGGCGTATATCATCGGTGGTTGCGACTGTTAGAATATTAGTCAAAATCAATATTCTTCGTTCAATTATATTTATGTATATTCTTATTTAGGTGCTTAGTTAGTGGTCAAACTAACAATGATGCTTGTTAATTTTATCACTAACTAAGCACCTAAATAACCATGATGCTTGATAATCTTACAACTAACTAAGCACCTAAATAAGGATATACATAAATACAATTGAATGGCGAATATTGACTTTGACCACTAACTAAGCACCTAAATAGGATATACATAAATATAATTGAACGGATAATATTGACTTTGACTAATATTCTAACAGTGACTTATAATATTCTTATGAATTGTTATTGCAAGCAAGCACATATGAAAAATACAAACTTGTTCCTAAATGCAATGCTTAATTTAGAGGTTAATCCCGTTGATATTACATATAACATCTTACTGCGCTGACAATTATGGGGTTTCTGAACAACTATAAAATCACAACCATAATCATTCATCAGCAGCTATTTGATCAAACATATGATAGGCATACTACAACCATTTCAGAAAAGCGCAAAATTGATAAATAATAAGACACAAATTCACTTGTGTATTGCAAACCCAGTAACGCAAAGCACATAGGAAGAGCCGGGTCGAAATTTATACCAAAAGTTGTAAAGAAAGACCCACAAGAGCTCCCGAAGATGAAGAAGGAGAGAACAAATAACCCCAAAAAGTTACTGTTCATGCAATCGAACAACAGTTGTCTTGAGATGTGAAATGAAACAAGAAATTGATAAATCGAAAAATAGATGGAGGCTTAACAGTAGCTAAAGATCTCTGCATATTTGAAAAATGAAGAGATGGAGTATATCGAAAAATGGATGCAGGCTTAGCAGAAGCGAAAGATCTCTGCATATTTCAAAAATGAAGAGATGGAGAAACATAAACAGAAGAAGATGAAGAAGAATGATAGAACAAATAACCCCAAAATCCTAAAAACACAAAAGAGAAGTTACTGTTCCTTATGCGGTGACATTTAGGAATGGCAACGGGTCGGGTATGTGACGGGTTTGGCCAATCCCACGACCTGCCCCGCTAGACATAAAACCGGACCCGTCCCGCCCCGCTTAGACCCGTGAACCCGGCGGGTTTACCCGCCCAGCCTCGGTTCCAGTTTTTTTTTATTTTTTATTTTTTTAAAAAAAATAAATTTAGCTAGAAATCAATTTTGAAACACAAAAGTTGAGTTTTGTGATTAAATTTCATGTTTTCTCTAGTAAATATTTATAATAAACATTATAAAACTATCTTTAAACTACTAAATATTTATTAATTTGCTCTTATTTCCTTCAAAATGCTCAACTTTTTTAACATGAACACATGGATTTTGATATAAAATTAAATAATGACACTTTATTGTTCAATCAAAGAAGTAAAATGTATAATCAATATCATATTGTTTTTTAAAAAAATTAAAATTGTATAGCGGGGCGGGTCCGGGTCGGGTTCGGCCAATCCCAGGACCCGCCCCGCCCCGCTTCCAAACCCGGTTGAAGCGGTTCCAGACCCGCCCCGGCGGGGCGGGTTCAATGCGGATCCGGGTTTGGACCCGTCCCATTGCCATCCCTAGTGACATTGGATTTAGTCTAATGTTTGTAGATTTCGGCGCTTATTATATTGGTAAATAAATAAAAATATATATTAAATGAGGAAAAAGAGGATGAGAATGATATAATAGGATATATTTAAGAAAACTATACATTAAATAGTAAGTTATACCACATCCTCCCTCTGCTATATACACTAATAAATATTGGAAGATGATGTACGAATTTATATTATATTTTAATAAAATTGCAATTTATTTATAATCATTTTTTAATCAAATTTTGGAGATGCATTACTATTAATTATAGGTTTAGTAAATCGGCAAATTTTTTATATTAAACTCTTATCATTATGGAGTTATTAGAAAAAATAATGCCTCATATTGCTTTTAATTTTTTTTAATAAAATTACTAAAAAACAATTTTGATACAGAAAAACGAAAAAAAAATATTATATATGCAGCATATTTTTTTGTGTGAGAGAGATGTTTGTGGGCTAATTTAAAAAAAATTATTGTCATTTTTAAAAGAAATTTAAAAAATAATGTTAATTCTTTTTTTTACCACACTATGGTAAAACGCATTCAATAATACGTTTTTAAAAATGCATTTCGCGTACACGTTTTTAACAGAGAGGATGAGAATGTGTGTGTGAGTGAGAGAAAGAGGATGTGAAATGATAAACAAGAAATTGAATGCATTTCTAAAAAATTTCGATTAACTAAATTTATAAGTTAATTACTTGAAAATAAAAAATAAAAAAACAAATTTGTTAATATTAAAAATTTATCAGTAATTGTAAGATAATTATAGGTGTATAGTAAATATATGTCAACTATTAAAATTTATTAAATTTATTTTTGCGTATCTTACATTGCTTCTTACCAAAGTCTATAAAATTATTGGAATATAGTAGTTCCAATTAGACAAAAATGGGTATTTGTGACGTACAATATTTTTAAACAATATTATAGTTTTATCTACAATATTATTGATTTTATAGTAACAAATTAAAATATTTTACTTTACGTATGAATGAGACACACACTAATGTTAAATTGTCATAAAAGAGTTGTGGTTGGTATGATCAATTATCAATTGTGATTTTTATATAAGCAAACAGTTTCAGGGAATAATTAAGCTTCAACATCATATATTTTTTTAATTGTGGCATAATTTAACTTATTATAAACCAAATATTTCTTTTTTTATTGTGGTATATTAAAAAACAAATATTTTCAAAAGCTCATGCACATGTAAGATAAACAACAATATTTTTTTAATATTTGACATATATTTACTATATAACTGTAATAATTTTATAGTTATTGAATAATTTTTAGTATTAACAAATTTACCCTTTTTTTTTAATTTTCAAGTAACTAACTTATAAATTTAGATAATCGGATTTTTTTAGAAATATTTAAATTTATGTTCATCATTTCACCTCCTCCTCTCTCACACACACACATATACACCAAACCCTCTCTTGTTCTTATTAAATTTCTTTCTAAAAAAAAAACATGCCCCCAATGCGTTTTACGGTAGCTTGTTATAAAAAAAAAAAGGAAAGGGGAGGTCCTGATTCCGGGACGGAGCCGTATGACACGAGAAAAGAGTTTTCGAACAGATTTGTCCATCAGTAATGGGGATCACATTGTGGGGTAACATTATTTCTGATTTTTTTAAAAAAATGTATTTTTTATTTAAATTAATCAAAAAGGGTAGAAAAATTTCGTCTTTTTTAGTAAAATAAACTCCTAAATTTCATCTTATTAGGACAATGATCTCTGATTCTCTTTCAAATTATCAGCTCACAATCATTCCATACTCATAAATAAGCTAATTGCCATGTCTGTGATGACGTCCCTTACAAAAACAGCTACATAATGGCTTTCGCTAACAAAAATTCTATATTTGGTGCTACTGTATGAAAATAGTTAACTCAAATTATAGAATTAAATATCAAAAATTATATTTAGTTGTAACAGGGCGAAGCTAGAAATTTTGCATAGAAAAACTAGAGACGAAGGCACTGCAGAGGGTCAAGGGGGCTGCAGCCCCCTTGTAGGGTTTTGGGGCGGAGTCCCCTAAAGGAATTTTTAGAGATTAATTACTCGTGACACATCGGTCCCTTCATTTCTTACTGGGGGAATTTTTGGAGATTCACTGCCCGTGGCACATTCGTTCGTATACTCGTTAGCTATTGTTTGATAATATCTTTCTCAAAATTCATAAGTTTTACTTACCAATTCATTCTCAATCTTTTATATAAATAATTGATAATCCTTCTAATCTAAATTTCAAAATAATATACACAATGAGTTTAAATTTATATAGAAAAAATATTACAATAAAAAAAAATTAAAGAATATTTTTTTACTACAAATGATGTTTATCTAGATATTTAAAAAAACGCTTAAACATGAGAAAATTGTACAAATAAGTATGAAATTATTTTTACCAATATAATTTTAAAAATACATGTTTTGTGCAAATTAATCCAAAAATATTATGAAATGAGAAATCTAAAAAATTATGTTGGTGATGTGATAACATTATGTCAACACCTCTACAACCTGCAACACTCTCCTTGAAGTGTTTATCTTAAACAAATAATAATAATAATAATAATAATTCTGAGCAGAGCTAGTGGGCTACAGCCCACTATAGTCCATACCGTAGATCCGACCCTGAGTGTGTCTCTAATATTTTAAACTCTATAATAGCAAACATCATGTTTTAATCGTTCTCCCAACATGGACAATTATTATTTTTCAACAATCCACCTTTCAATAATTTTACTATCTTGCCAATTCATGGTTGTCGAACATGTGATTTAATTCTATACTACTTACATAATTAAATGATTGTCATTTTACCAAAAATCTAAATAACTAACAGTAATCGTATAACTCGTATCTTTTAAATCATACATTAGTCCAAACGTCATATTTCGATATCGTTCTCCCAACAGACTATTTACACAAATCCATTATAACATCTTATAAGCTAATTCGAATGCCCTCCTGACTAATATAGGAGTATAAGACGTAGGCATTACACTACCCACTTTTATTTCAATAAGCTTTTCTTTCTTTATTGTTTCTTTTTTTTACTGTTTTAGAAAGAAAAAAAGCATGTTTTGGGCAGAAAGATATTAAAGAATAAAAATGATGTTTGGTGAAATTTTTTAAAGGAAAGATTTTTCTCTTCTTATCAAATCATGTGAGTTATATAACATTTTTCTAGACAGGTGTGGGCCCCACATTAAATTTTGTGTGACCCGGTATGGGGGTGGGCCCCACATCGAGTGTAAGGAAGTATTTCCCGAGGCCAATTTATGTGATTGTGAGATGCCAGGTAGGACAAAAAAATAGGGTCCGGCCACACAAGGTGTTAAGGGACAGAAGTGGGCTCATGGATTGCTAAATTGCCGGATCGAATTGGTGAATCAAAATTAATGTCTCTCTCTCAATAAGCCAATACTCTTCACAGCTACCTTAGCGGTCGAAAACCATAATAAAAAACTAAGACTAAGGCATTTTAAGATGTTCCGTCTGTTCATATATAAAATTAACTAAATATGTAGGACAATAATTCAAATTTAATATTGTTGGATTATATACAAAAACTAAGACTAAGTATTTCATTAATTGTCAATGTTTTGGAGAGCGATCGAAGCGAAATGCTTGTACTCCTGTATGATTTAAAAGATTATGTTACACCGTTAATATCAGCTATAGTTTTGGTAAAACGACAAGTGTTTGATCCTACATTTAGTATCAGAGTCAATATCACGAGTTTGATCCTCATTAGTTGCAAGATAGTTCAATAATTGGGGGATTATTGGAGAGTAATAATTGTTCCGTTATGATTGTGCTGCTGTACGGTTTAAAAGATTTGAGTTGCACCGTTACCAGTGACGTAACCTTTTTTATTAGGGTGGGGCTAAAAATAAGCTCATCAATATACATAATAAAACATATCATATGTGTTCCAAACAAAAAAAAAGAACAAATCATATTACTCTTGTTTGGCCGTCATCTGTTTTGTCGTAGAAATAATAGAGAGCTAATTTAGACTTATTCTCTTTAAAATATGTACTTGACATTTTAATTGATAACATATTATAGTTTTTATTAACAAAACTAATCAGTCATCATCAGACCTAAAATTAATTAAAACTAATGATTTGAAACCAAAGTTTTATAAGTCCCTGTTAGTAAATAAATTTTTACAAGAATATGCTTCCTATATTATTATTTATTTTATGTAAATACGAATACAACAATTTTTATTTTGCTAATTTATTAATTTTATTTTTGATGTAAACTATACTGAAGAAACGTCAACTTGTCTGGATTTTTTGTAAACGGGGTGTTTAAGATAAAATAAAATCAGTAAAAAACAATCATTTTAACTTTTTGAATTCTCGATTTTCATATTATATAATTCTAATTTTCTAAATATTTTATATGACAAATGATATATAGAAAAATGTATTAAACTCAACTTCAAAAAAGGCATACAATTGTCTAATTTGTATTCTCATAGTTTCTTTGAAAAATAGATTACAATTTACAAGGGTAATTTTTCAGAAACTAAGTCTACAAACATAGGCATTTAGAAAGCATTGTGCCGATAGCTTTGTGACCCAGTTGTCATTAGTTTCATTAAGGAGTTTGAGGTCTTGGATTCGAGCCTCATCTTCCTCACTTTTTCATGTAATTGTAATAGTTGTTCAAAAAAAATTTAAGAAAACATTGTAAATCTGCAAAAAAGAAGCAAATTGTACGATTGAGAGAGACATTATGAACTGGGCTATAAAACATAATACATGGGATAAATTGAACAATGTCATATTAGTTACCATAAGGGGTGGACTATACTGTTGAATAAAGTAATATTACTTACTACAAGGGGTGAGTTAACTTGGCTTCAAGGACTTGATCCTACAATACATATTTTAAAAATTAAACATAAATTTGATGTGCACTTATTGTCGATCGGTAGTGTCGTTGCTCGTCACACGACTATGCTAGTTTAGCACGGCCCCACAAATCCGTGTGCACATGGAAGCAATGTTAGTGTCCAAATCAACTAATTTGACAAGATTAAACGAGACACATGGTGATAAAAAATTGTTCTTCATACCAATAAAGACATAAAATTTACCATTATATTATGTTGGGATATGCCCTAAGACAACTTATTAGATGATTGATTTTGAGAAAAAAAATGTAATATGATTTTGTTAATGTCAATTCATTATTATATATTATTCCAGTATCTGTGTAATATGAAAAAAAAATATTAATGTCCTTAGAATAAAATTGTATTATTCTTAAAGATTGTCCCTAGTAAAGTATTATCATGAATTAGGATAACGATAATGCATTGAGACTAGTATGTATTGATTGATGAATTTGTTCATGGATATGAAATATCGAATCAACACGTAGGTACATGTTAGAGAACATGTACTGGACAGACCCACCATGAGAATGCTACATGGATAGTTATATGAATGTCATAAGTAATTCTCATAGTGATAATAGTGTATGTAATCCTTACGATTTGAGATCACCAAAGATCCCAACATAAGGAGTTGTGTATCTTGTGTCAAACGTTACCTGTAACAGGGTAACCTATAAAGACAATCATTGGATATACTACGAATTATGTATAGGGATGTTAAGTAAAATGCATGGACATGCTCGAATGAGTCGATATGTGATATCGAGCTTTATTCGTTTATTCTAGTCTACTTGTGGATCAATAAATAAAAAATTGAACTATACGAGTATGACTTATTACATGACTCGTGTTTAATCTAACTACATATGACAAAGGGATTAAGTTACATGGTGAATATTATCACATGTCATAGGTAATGTTGAGTCAATGACATTCTTGTAACTTGGGTAGCCTTGATGTGTTGCTAGATACCGCTCATTGCTTGTGACATAAAATTAGATTTTATGTTACTGCCAACGTTGTAAGATCCTAACGCGTCGAACAAAGATTAAATCAATAAAGGAAGTTAAATGCATTGGATGAATTAAGTTTATTAGGAAGAGTCCTAAATTAATGGGTCAATTATATATATAGAGATTGTCAGGATCGATCGGGGTGGGTGGCCTGTCCACACCCGACACACCCAAGTTCAACCAACTTGAGCTTCAATAGCTCGTGTTCTTGAAATAATTGCACCGAGAGATTATATCGAGTTCGGTTACAAAACCGAGCCGAAGACACTCGAAATAACCTGCTCTATAACTGATTAACCATTTGAAAGACATTTTAAAGATATGCAAGTAAAGTAAATAAACAAGCATTTGTTTATGGAAGTTCGAAGGTAGTGTAATCCTTCTATGTCTCCACTGCTTCCACCTCATGGAAGGATTCACTAGAAAACTTTGATTTATACAATCTCGTTGTACAAACCCGTTCTAGTTGGACATTCCACATCCAACTAGCAACTCAACTATGTATGTTCTTTAATGTCTCACATTCAAAGACCTTTCAATCGGTTGTGATGAATCATCAACCGTTACAATGATATTCACTCATATATTAGCTCTCAAATACAATGAATAGAGTGAATATAGATGGCACAAATGATCTCTAACTAGATCTGATATAGCTTGGAAAGGTGCCTAAGATTCTGGGGTAAGCTCTCATGTAAGCTGGATCATATTCTCAAACTCCACATTTTGAATCCCAAGTGGGTTTGCTTTGATCTTGCTTGGATTGATCTTCAATCACTTTATTTGGGCTTCCAAGACTTGTATATGTGCTATTCCCGAAATGATTATGTGCTTTTAAACATTAATTATGTTATGAGGATTATGGTGTTAAATTATGGAGTTGATTTATTTATATTGGGAAATGCATTTCAGGGTGTATGCGATATAAGTTGGGAATTTGGGTTATGGCATGATTATTTGGGGTGGGTGTTGTTTGTTTTGGTGAAGCATGTTTAATTGGAATTGAAGTATTTTATTGATTAAATACTATAAAATATCATGTGAGGATATTTTAATACATCGTGCTAAATACCGGGACCAAAACACAACACATCACACCACCCACCACCCAACCACCCCCCCCCCCCAACCCATACCCATTCAGCTGAACCCATACCTCACTTTAACCTCCTCTCACTCAACCTTCCACCACTCAAATCTCTTCCATTTCTTTCCCAAATAAATGTCCAACATGGGCAAAGGATCAGGAGGAAGAGAGCTGCCATTTTAAGGCTTGAAAACCTTGCAAAAAGTTGGAGGAAAAAGGGTATGGAACCATGTCCTGTTTTGGTTTTATGTTTGTTTGAATTCACGTTTTTATTTGGTGTAAAAATGGCATGTAAGTGTAGGTTTGGATGAACCTTCGATTTAAGTACTTGCATGGTGTTTTTATGAAGTTCCTAGCATGTTTACTTGAGCATGAAATATGTTTAATTGGGCGGATTTGTTGTTATGAAAAGAGGTGCTCGAAAATTCTGGAAAACAATTATGATACCCTGTTTTCAGAAAGCTTGGGTGAGTACTGATGTAGTTGGGCGATTTTGATGCATGTGAGTTTAAGTTTGGGTAGAACTTTGATTTGAATACATGCACGGTAGTACCTTGTAGCTCTTAGCATGTTTGTTCAAGCATGTTGTATGTCTTATATGCTAGATTGGATGGTATGAAGATAGGTGTTCGAGAATTCTGGAAATCACGTTTTTTTACAGGGTAGCTCGATCGATCGGAATTCCTTCTCGATCGATCGAGCGAGGCAGAGTATTTTTTTAAGGAAAGGGCTCGATCGATCGGTGGATTTCCCGATCGATCGCTTAAGGTCCTCGATCGATCGGTGATACCATTTCGATCGATCGAGTGAGGCAGAAACTTGGGCATTGAATTAAGGTGTCTTCTCGATCGATCGAGCTTGAGGGGCCGATCAATCGAGAGACACAAAATGTTGAAAAATATAAATTGTTATATTTTGTTTAGTTTTTTTATATTGGATCGTAATGAGGCATCTAATATTGTGTTGTACACTTGTGTAGAGCCATCACAGGTAGCCACACAACGCAGGGGATAAAGCCCTGCAACTGAAGATATTTTGGAAAGGTACGTAAGCGACGTACGGGCACCCAACGGTAACGTGTATTATATGTTTGTCGATTTGACATACGATAAATGCAAGTTTGTGCATTATGAGTACGATACATGTTGTTATGCATTGTTGTTGCATATGTATGATGTGGAACATTTGGTGTGTATTCCACGAGTCACGGTTATCACAGTGATGATTTTAATGCTTACCACTATTATACCGCTAAAAATGTGGAGCGAGGGGTGTAGGTCCGCTTGCACATGGAGGCGAGGTTTACCATACGAAGCGAGGATAGAAATACCGCTTGTATGAAGAAGCGAGGGAGGGGAGGACCGCTTATTCTAAAGTTATGAAGCGAGGGGCATTAAAATACACTGATGATAAACTGACTAAGGATTGAAGTAAAGATTTAAGAATTGAAGTTATGTCATGACATTTATTTAAAGAAGCCATAATATCATATATTGATTTGATTATGAGTTATGGTACAGGGACAACCAAAATGGGCGTTTTAAATGCATTGGAATTCAGGAAGTATCCTATGCCTATGATTTATGCATTTATGCTTTACATTCATATTATGTTGAATATGAACTATGATATGCTCATGTGTTGGGGGGTTGTCTTCGTAGGTGCTTTTGACATGGAGAACCAGGGTCGGGGTTGATACGCGGAGCTGTAAGGAGTGCTACAGGATTAGCAGAACAGAAATTCCTTTTGTATATTTTCTACAAAGAGTAGAGTAAAGCTATAATTTAGTACCTTTTGTTAGGAATATGTATAATTTCTTTATGAACTTTTGGTACTGTAATATCTTAAGCTCAGGATTATCAACGCAGCCTAATACTCTGATTTATGAATGATTAGTTCTCTTAATTGCACCTTAGAATCTTGTTTAGATAACGGGGTCTTACATTTAGTGGTATCAGAGCCAGGTTAGATAACCAGGGAACGAGTAAAGTGTAGCCTTTAGAAACAAGTTGGCTAGGTATTCATTGGTGGGCATGTTTATGCATATGGTGCATATTTTTGTATAAGTTGTTATACTAACATGCTTTTGAATATGATTACTCTTGTTATCTAACGGCTTATATTATGAACTGCTTTTGGTATTGTTGTTAACCCTTATGTTACAGCATGGCGGCTATTAATCCGGAGAACCTCAATGAAGAG
Source organism: Haberlea rhodopensis (assembly GCA_907163345.1). Classification (NCBI taxonomy): domain Eukaryota; kingdom Viridiplantae; phylum Streptophyta; class Magnoliopsida; order Lamiales; family Gesneriaceae; genus Haberlea; species Haberlea rhodopensis. Next base: position 21,147 of record CAJQUN010001744.1, read on the forward strand.
GTAGGAGATGTGGGCAGTATCAATGCCAGTATTGCTCAGTCGAATCCTCTACCGCCACCTGCTGTAGGCATGGAGCCTAGTGCACATATACTACTACCAGGGGCGATAAGTTTGACCCAGTTCTTGAGCTATCATCCACTGCTATTTGAAGGGACTGAGACTGGGGAAGCAGCCGAGGAATGACTTGAGAGACTAGAGCAGATATTTGTATCGGCACCCTATGCACGGACTGCCTGACTGAGGTTGGCAGAGTTTCAGTTGGCGAAGAAGTCTTCCATGTGGTGGAAGACAACAGTTATGGAGCTTAGGGCTCAGGGTATGACAGTAGATTGGACTGTGTTCAGGACCCGTTCCTTAACCGATATTTCTCCGCCGCTGCCAGACAAGTAAAAGAAGATGAGTTCACCAACCTGAAGCAGGGCAGCTTGACTGTATCTGATTATGCCATGCAATACTCTTCACTGTTGAGGTATGTGCCTCACATTGTTGTGAACGGTCATGCCAAGATGAGGCATTTTCTGAAAGGGCTGAGGCCAGAGTTATTTGATCGGGTTGTCTCCAACAACCCCAACTCATTTGATGATGCTCTGACTAGAGCCGAGCTGGCAGAAATTGTAGTTAGCATGTATAAGGAAGTTGTACCCCCTTTTGTACCACCACAGAGACCAGCTGTTGACAGCCTGAGGCCACGAGGGGACCAGTTTAAGCCTCGTGGGGCTTCTTCATCTTCTCGATTTAGTGGAAAGAGGTTTCAGAATCAGAGGCAAGGAAATATGAGGAATAATATGCCAAGTAATCGGGGACCAGTGCAAGGAAATAGAACAGGAGAAAACAAGTGTGACAACTGTGGAGGATTTCACTTGACACGTGACTGTCGAGGCTGTTATGTTTGTGGCAAGGTGGGCCACCTGGCTCGGGTTTGCCCCAATTGGGGAGGTCAGGCAGACTTTGGGCCGAATAGGCCAAGATTTGACGCCGGGACGGCACCACAGAGACAACAGTTTGCACCTCGACCACAGGGAGGTCAGGCGGCAGGACCGCCGCAGGGTCAAGTATATGCATTGACGCGTGAGCAGGCAGAGGCAGTCCCGGAGGAGGTGATTGCTGGTACGTGCCACTTACTTACGTACCCTGCATTTATTTTGGTAGTTACAGGTGCTTCTCATTCATTTGTATCTTATGCTTTTGTGGAGAGACACCACTTGTGTTCGTCTCCGTTGCCCACGCCTCTTATGGTCTCGACACCCACAGGGAAGCATGTGATTGCAGATCGACTACTATCTGATTGCCTCATTTATTTTGAGAGCAATGATCTGAGGGCTTTTCTGATTTTGTTGGATATGCCAGATTTTGACTGCATTGTCGGCATTGCTGTGTTGAGCAGATACCAGGCCGTGGTTGATTGCCGACAGAGGATGGTGCGTTTTCTGTCTGATCAGGGGTTTCAGTGGACCTTCTATGGGGACGGTTCTCATCCGAAGATTCCCTTGATTTCAGCTGTTAAGATGACACGATTGTTGGAACGTGGCCACACTGGCTATCTTATATATGCCGTGGATTTGTCGGAGAAAAAGGAGGGATTAAAGATTGAGGATATACCGGTCGTGGCAGAATTCATTGATGTGTTCCCGGATGAGATTCCAGGATTTCCGCCTATCAGAGATGTGGAGTTTGAGATTGAATTACTGCCAGGGACATCTGCTATTTCCCGTGCCCCTTATAGGATGGCACCGGCAGAGCTGAGAGAGCTGAAAGTGCAGTTGCAGGAGCTCCTCGACAAAGGATACATTCGCCCTAGTGTATCACCATGGGGTGCACCAGTCTTGTTTGTAAAGAAAAAGGATGGTTCGATGCGTCTGTGCATCGATTACCGTCAATTGAATAAAGTGACGATTAAGAACAAGTACCCCCTTCCGAGGATTGATGACTTATGTGATCAGCTTCAGGGCACATAGCTTTACTCGAAGATTGACTTGAGGTCAGGCTATCACCAGATACGAGTTAGAGCTGATGACGTTCAAAAGACAGCCTTTCGAACTCGGTATAGTGATGCCGTTCGGGGTGACGAATGCCCCGACTGTCTTTATGAGCCTGATGAATAGAGTGTTTCAGAAGTATCTTGATCAGTTTGTGATCGTGTTTATTGACAACATTCTGGTTTATTCAAGAAGTAAGGAGGAGCATGCCAATCACTTGAGGACGGTGCTACAGATCCTGAGGGATCATCAGTTGTACGCCAAGCTCAGCAAGTGTGAGTTTTGGCTGAACAGTGTAGCGTTCTTGGGTCATATTATCTCTCGAGAGGGGATATCAGTAGATCCCAGGAAGATAGAGGCAGTTATGGACTGGTCTGCGCCTACTACAATTCCTGAGATCCGAAGTTTTCTTGGTTTGGCCGGGTATTATCGACGCTTTGTCGAAGGATTTTCAAAGATTGCCAAGCCACTAACGTAGCTAACTCAGAAGGGAGTTCCATTCTTTTGGTCGGAAGCTTGTGAGCAGAGCTTCCAGGAATTGAAGCACATATTGACTTCAGCGCCAGTATTGATGATTCCCAGGGAGAACAAGGGGTTTGCTCTCTATACTGACGCATCGCTTCAGGGTTTAGGATGCGTACTGATGCAGGATAAGCATGTAGTGGCTTATGCTTCGAGACAATTGAAGCCACACGAGACGAGGTATACAGTCCATGATTTGGAGCTAGCAGCTATAGTGTTTGCCTTGAAGATATGGCGACACTACTTATATGGCACCTCATTCACCATCTTCACTGATCACAAGAGCCTGAAGTTCTTGTTTACGCAGGCTGAATATGAGACAGAGAAGATGGATGGACCTACTGAAGGATTATGATTGTGAAATCGAATACCATCATGGAAAAGCAAATCTGACAGCCGACGCTTTGAGTCGGAAAGTGAAGAACACAACAGAGGACGTCATGTGTTTGTCAGCTATGGTGACTTCCTACTGTCAGTTGGGTTTTGATTATGATGTGTCTGCTTCACCGATACAGGTATTGACCTTATTAGCTGAGCCGGTTATTTATGAGCACATCCGGAAGGCTCAGGGGCAGACGAAGAGGTCAAGAGATGGTTGTCATTGGTTCGTCTGGGTCAGTCGTCGAAGTTCAGGATGGCTGAGGATGGTTCCTTGAGACTGGGTGACAGATGGGTGGTCCCGAATGCGCCTGAGTTGCGTCGGGGAATATTACAGCGGGCTCGTTGCAGCAGGATGAGTATCCACCCGGGCGGAAAGAAAATGTATAAGGACTTATGTGGCCAGTTTTGGTGGAGACGAATGAAACAAGATGTCACCACATTCGTCAAGAGATGTCTGATTTGTCAGTAAGTGAAGGCTGAGAGGCAGAGGCCTGATGGTGAACTTAGAAGTTTGGAGATACCAGAATGGAAGTGGGAGCACGTATCCATGGACCTCGTGACTCACTTACCGAGGACTGTTTCGGGTTTTGATGCCATCTGGGTAGTCGTGGACAGATTGACTAAAGTGGCTCACTTCATTTCCTACAGTATGACCTTCACGTACTTGAGGATGGCTCAGTTATATGTCAGAGATGTGGTGAGACTGCATGGGATCCCTGTTTCGATTGTGTCTGATCGAGATCTGCGGTTCACATCTCACTTCTGGGAAGGTCTTCAGTCAGCTCTGGGTACAGAGTTGAGGTTGAGCACAACATACCATCCCCAAACGGACGGACAGACCAAGCGTACCATACAGACGCTCGAAGATATGTTACGGGCTTGTGTGTTGGAGTTCAATACTTCGTGGCAAGACTCAGTAGCCTTGGTAGAATTTTCTTATAACAATAGCTACAAGACAAGCACACAGATGGCTCCTTTTGAGGCTCTCTATGGTAGACGTTGTAGATCTCCTTTATATTGTGATGATGTGGACCGTAAATCGGTCGGAGGACCAGAGTTGTTCCAAGAAATGGAAGAAAAGGTAAAGGTGATCAGAAGGAAAATGAAAGCAGCCCAGGACAGACAGACAGCGTATGCTAATCAACGGCGTCAGCCGTTAGAGTTTCAGTTGGGCGACAGGGTCTTTTTGAAGATCTCACCTTTCAGAGGTGTAGTACGTTTTGGGATAAGGGGGAAGTTATCCCAGAGATATGTTCGGCCGTACGAGATCTTACAGCGTATTGGTACTCTGGCATACCGACTGGTTTTACCACCCTCTCTATCTGGCATACATGATGTGTTTCACGTATCTATGTTGCGGAAGTACGAGCCAGATCCTTCTCATGTGTTGCAACCTTCTGAGGTTCAGTTAGAGTCTGATGTTTCCTATGTGGAGCGGCCTGTCAGGATTCTGGATCGGGCAGATCGCAGACTACGAAACAAAGTTATACCTATGATCAAAGTTCAGTGGGATCGTAGGGGTGTCGAGGAGGCCACGTGGGAGACGGAGCGACACATGGTGCAGCACTATCCGGAACTGTTTTCTGGTATGTGATTTATGTTTTGTTTTGTATTGGGTATTGTGATATCCCCGAAATGATTATGTGCTTTTAAACATTAATTATGTTATGAGGATTATGGTGTTAAATTATGGAGTTGATTTATTTATATTGGGAAATGCATTTCAGGGTGTATGTGATATAAGTTGGGAATTTGGGTTATGGCATGATTATTTGGGGTGGGTGTTGTTTGTTTTGGTGAAACATGTTTAATTGGAATTGAAGTATTTTATTGATTAAATACTATAAAATATCATGTGAGGATATTTTAATACATCATACTAAATACCGGGACCAAAACACAACACATCACACCACCCACCACCCAACCCCCCCCCTCAACCCATACCCATTCAGCTGAACCCATACCTCACTTTAACCTCCTCTCACTCAACCTTCCACCACTCAAATCTCTTCCATTCCTTTCCCAAATAAACGTCCAACATGGGCAAAGGATCAGGAGGAAGAGAGCTGCCATTTTAAGGCTTGAAAACCTTGCAAAAAGTTGGAGGAAAAAGGGTATGGAACCATGTCCTGTTTTGGTTTTATGTTTGTTTGAATTCACGTTTTTATTTGGTGTAAAAATGGCATGTAAGTGTAGGTTTGGATGAACCTTCGATTTAAGTACTTGCATGGTGTTTTTATGAAGTTCCTAGCATGTTTACTTGAGCATGAAACATGTTTAATTGGGTGGATTTGTTGGTATGAAAAGAGGTGCTCGAAAATTCTGGAAAAGAATTATGATACCCTGTTTTCTGAAAGCTTGGGTGAGTACTGATGTAGTTGGGCGATTTTGATGCATGTGGGTTTAAGTTTGGGTAGAACTTTGATTTGAATACATGCACGGTAGTACCTTGTAGCTCTTAGCATGTTTGTTCAAACATGTTGTATGTCTTATATGCTAGATTGGATGGTATGAAGATAGGTGTTCGAGAATTCTGGAAATCGCGTTTTTTTTACAGGGTAGCTTGATCGATCGGAATTCCTTCTCGATCGATCGAGCGAGGCAGAGTATTTTTTTTAAGGAAAGGGCTCGATCGATCGGTGGATTTCCCGATCGATCGCTTAAGGTACTCGATCGATCGGTGATACCATTTCGATCGATCGAGTGAGGCACAAACTTGGGCATTGAATTAAGGTGTCTTCGCGATCGATCGAGCTTGAGGGGCCGATCGATCGAGAGACACAAAATGTTGAAAAATATATATTGTTATATTTTGTTTAGTTTTTGATATTGGATCGTAATGTGGCATCTAATATTGTGTTGTACACTTGTGTAGAGCCATCACAGGTAGCCACACAACGCAGGGGATAAAGCACTGCAACTGAAGATATTTTGGAAAGGTACGTAAGCAACGTACGGGCACCCAACGGTAACGTGTATTATATGTTTGTCGATTTGACATACGATAAATGCAAGTTTGTGCATTATGAGTACGATACATGTTGTTATGCATTGTTGTTGCATATGTATAATGTGGAACATTTGGTGTGTACTCCACGAGTCACGGTTATCACAGTGATGATTTTAATGCTTACCACGATTATACCGCTAAAAATGTGGAGCGAGGGGTATAGGTCCGCTTGCACATGGAGGCGAGATTTACCATACGAAGCGATGATAGAAATACCGCTTGTATGAAGAAGCGAGGGAGGGGAGGACCGCTTGTTCTAAAGTTATGAAGCGAGGGGCATTAAAATACACTGATAATAAACTGACTAAGGATTGAAGTAAAGATTTAAGAAGTGAAGTTATGTCATGACATTTATTTAAAGAAGCCATAATATCATATATTGATTTGATTATGAGTTATGGTACAGGGACAACCAAAATGGGCGTTTTAAATGCATTGGAATTCAGGAAGTATCCTATGCCTATGATTTATGCATTTATGCTTTACATTCATATTATGTTGAATATGAACTATGATATGCTCATGTGTTGGGGGGTTGTCTTCGTAGGTGCTTTTGACATGGAGAACCAGGGTCGGGGTTGATACGCTGAGCTGTAAGGAGTGCTACAGGATTAGCAGAACAGAAATTCCTTTTGTATAGTTTCTACAAAGAGTAGAGTAAAGCTATAATTTAGTACCTTTTGTTAGGAATATGTATAATTCCTTTTTGAACTTTTGGTACTGTAATCTCTTAAGCTCAGGATTATCAACACAACCTAATACTCTGATTTATGAATGATTAGTTCTCTTAATTGCACCATAGAATCTTTTTTAGATAACGGGGTCTTACAGTATATATAGCCCCAAACAATGATATATACGTTAGACATGAGAATATGCCTGTTGGAAAAGATTCTGCATCATTCACGAGCTTGCAACGGTCATATTCTGGTTTCTGGGCTCTTTGTATTTCTGACCGGATCAGTCTTGTACTTGTATTCGGACTGGACTGGACGGATCAATCTTGTACAGATCAAACTGGCTGGATCAATCTTCTGGACATATCAGTCTGACCGGATCAGTCTTCTGGACAGATCATTCTTGGTCTAGATCAGTCTTCTGGGCAGATCAGTCTGGCCGGATCAGTCTTCTGGACAGATCAGCCTGGCCCGATCAGTATTCTAGACAGATCAGTCTTGGTCTAGATCAGTCTTCTGGACAGATCAGTCTTGGTAGGATCAGTTTGGATAGATAAGTCTGGTCGGATCAGTCTAGTGCAAGACAAGCTTGATACAAAACAACTTGATAAACTTGTTCTTTCGATCTGTTGCTTGTAGCTCTTGATTATTTGATTTCTGGGCAAAGTGATGAATATAAAAGTTGTAGCCCTTTGTCTTGGCTTTCCAAATAATCAAGAATCACTTGATTCCGAGTTTGTATGAGACCGGGATGCTCGATATGCCAGACCATGTGCTAGATGAAACATTCCATGTTTCAGCAGCATGATCATCAACTTGCAGATGTCTTCTGGCCTTCTTAAACTCCGATTCAGCTCTTGACTCCTGAAGATGACTTGTAGGTATTCTTCTTAGCTTTCCAACCCATAATGAATTGTCTCGTTCCAATAAACGAGCTAAGAGTTATGCCCAACATACTGACAGTTTCTTGCTGTAACAGCTTGCTGTTTCTTCATGGTACAGCTCTATCTTACAGTGTCTTTTCTCCTTGATAACATTCGAACTAGCCGATCTGTTTTGAAATGTGACTTTTAGTATTTTGAGTTGGCTGTTCAACCTCATTGGAAGCACGCCATTTTGATATCCGAGCTATGGGATATTATCGAAACAATCCGCTCTGCCAGGATTTCAGTCTTGGTCCAGCTTGATATTTTCAACATCCCTTGTCGATTTGATCGTGTGGATACCGTAGAGGCAAAGCTGTGAAGTTATGCTTTCGACTCGTGGCCGTATCTCCGAGGATTCTGCATCAAACAGGCTACAAATGTATAACTATAATCACCCGATATGATAACTTTATATAGGTTCTCGGTGGGAATCTGAATTATTTTATTCTGCTACGTTGTATGCTCGTCAGATTCCTTACATATTTTTGTTAGAAACATATTAGATCCCTGATATTAAAGTAAAATTGTGAGGGTTCAACCCTAATTATGTGATTAATGATTACACAATGATCATTATGGCGTATGTTGGAAATTTGAATTGAATTAAATGGTGTGTCCATTCATGTTGGGTTGTCATTTTTCATGATTGGATGTTTCCAAATGGTGTCTCTTGATGACACCACTTGGTATACTATATAAGAAACAACCCTTGAATGAATTAGTTATGGAATTTTAGAAATTAACATCATATAGAAGATCAAAATTTGAGTAATTTTGTGGATCTTCATCCTTGTAGAATATTGAGCGCTTTTAACCCTTTGTGGTTTAAATGATTTGTGATTTAGAGTGCTCCTATCACAAATCATGGTCGTTGTATCCTGGGAGACAATTGCCAAAGTAAACTGTTAGCACTGTAGTAGGCAATATTGTCTTAAGGACATAGATTATAAATTTCGCCTCGATATTCTTACTAAAAAGTCATTTGTTGTTTTTGCTTGCTACTTTCCTAATATACACACCCATAAATTTTAAACAATAATCTTAAGACAATATTAGCAACAAATGGCTTCGGCGATTGCAACAACAACTCCAGGTGATCATGGTGAAAGACATGAAAAGTCAATGGCAACGATCTCAAGCGATGACAACAAAATATGTTGTTTTATTTGACAACCTTGGGTTGTCACGGTTCCTCAATGAGGATGTTCCTACTAAATAAAAAATTGAATTTGGATTTGTAAGACGATAACACTTAGAATTTGAAACACGAAAATTTGAATGCCAGTGCACTTCGTTACTACCGAAGTTGTGGGGGGTTGCAATTCTAGGATTCAATCACAGACTAAGTACCACATTTAGGCAATGACGTAAAACCTTGTGATTGAAGGAAAAGAGAGTTTCCCACAATATTTGAAATGTGGGGGTACTTGGCTTAACTAAAAGAGAAGTCATAAAAAACGTCAAATAAGTTAGATGAAGAGTTTGACAAATAATGTTGTCAAATAGATCAACGAGTGTGATAAATGTGTACAGTCCTAAGCATATGTATGCTTGTGTATTGATGTCATGCTCTTTGGAGAAACAATTTAGAAATCATCAAGTAAACAAAGAAAAATGTGAACAAGGCATTTGTGAAATGTGTGCATCAAGAACAATACTTGGAATTAAAGTTTTCAAGACATTTGAAGAATAAAAACTCAAGGATTAATTCGAGCTTCAAATTTTAAGCTTTGTGTTTAAATTTCAAATTTGCAAGAAATAGAATCTTGAACTTGTGATTTTTTATGCGCTTAAAAATTTTGAATTGTTAATTAAAGTTGAGTATTTTCTCTAGTCTCAAATTTTGTAAGAAATAACGCGTTAATAACGCTTAAAATTGATGATGGAAATATCCTAAAAGGATCGAATGATGCAAAAGAGGTAATGTGATTGCCAAAACTGAAGATATACTGTTGTGGAAAATTATCTATGAACAACATATAATGCTTCTTCGACCGAGTGGTTTTATAAGTTGTTAGAGAAAAAACTTGTGCATGCAACTAAAATGTGTTGCTATAATGCTATATGACAAAATGATCTCTAATGGCATAATCATGAGTGATTATGTGAAACGTGGATCCGCATATGAAATGGTTAACCGAGAGATCATGTTGAAGTTTATCGAGGGGAATGGGGTTAAAACCCTACAATCAAAATCTCATAGTGGATAGCCAACTTTGTTGACTGGAGATCCCAAGATCTAGGTTCAAAAGGGACAACTAAATTATGAGATTGTATAAACACCTGGAGATCAATCTCCAACCCATTCCTATGATAAGGGGTGTAGCCTGCAAAATGGGTACGCGGATAGGCAAAAGGCCTTTAATGATTTCTAATGCATATAAGAATATGTTGGAGTATAGCGGGATACTCTTCTAGAAGATCACCTACGTGAGTGCGAAGTGTGGCCGCTTCAAAATTGGAAAACACTTATGAAACCAAGCATGGTCCATTGCCGGAATGGACACAACCGTAAGAAACCAATACGAATGTTAGAATTGTTATGGTGTGAGTTCAATTGTCTATGTTTACACCAACGACTAAATAGTTCAAGATTATAAGTTCACTATTAAGTCAAGTAAATCCGATTGAATACTACTACGGAAGATTCAAAGCCGCAAGCTATCTATCCAGATGCCATAGTAGTCCGTTAAAAGCGCTCAATTACATACATGCATTAATTTAATTCATGTGGGGGATTGTTGGAACTTTGAATTGAATTAAATTGTGTGTCCATTCATGTTGTGGTGCATTTTTCATGATTGGATGCGTCCAAATAAAATGGCGTGTCCATTCATGTTGGGGTGCAATTTTTCATGATTGGATGTTTCCAAAATGGTGTCTCTTGATGACACCACTTGGTATATTATATAAGAAACAACCCTTGAATGAATTAGACATGAAATTTTAGAAATTCACATCATATAGAAGATCAAAATTTGAGTAATTTTGTGGATCTTCATCCTTGTTGAATATTGAGCGCTTTTAAACCTTTGTGGTTTAAAAGATTTCTGATTTGGGGTGCTCCTATCACAAATCATAGTTGTTGTATCTTGGGAGACAAATTGCCAAATTAAACCGTTAGCATCGTAGCGGACAATATTGTCTTAATGACAGAGATTATAAATCTCGCCTCGACATTCTTACTAAAAAGCCATTTGTTGTTTTTGCTTGCTACTTTCCTAAGATACACACCTATAATTTTTGAACAACAACGTAACAATGGAAGATTTGTTTTAACATTTATTAACATGTGACCTTAAAAATTTTGGCACGACCTCATCATATTATGAACATACCACCAATATCAATAGACGTTTATATATATATATATATATATATATATATATATATATATATATATCATCATCATCATCATCAGTTCAAATCCATCAACATAAACTAGCACACACGAATGAAACTACAAAACACATAACCACATAGAATCGCTTCTTCATACCCGGATGAACTTAACTAAATATACATAAACTCCTCACATCCCTGGGAAATACCCCGGGTAGACATATACATATACATATATTACTTGGACAAATGATAAATAACCTCTCAAGTGTTGCTTTGGCCTCCATCGGATGTGCCCTCTCTAGGGTCCTGACCACCTGTACTACATGTAATTGTCCACACACAAAGACAACAATCTCCCTCTTGGGGTGAGCAAAAACCCAATATGGAACGATGAAAGAAATACAACGTGTATCTATAAATGAAATATATGATGTAATTCAAAGCAATAAAATACAATGCATGTCGTGTCGATATCATGTCATATACCCATCCAATGGATATATCAAATAAGCACACACCCACTTGGTATTTTGGAATCAATCAATTCGTTATCAAATCATAGCTCGAGCATATCGTAAATCAAGAACAATGACTATTCAGATAGGTTTTCAGATCATTATCAGTCTCATGTCTCGACATATCATATGAGCCGTGAATGACTATGTCTTTTCGGCCACTTAATACCAGACATAGTATCATGTTCTAACTCATGAATCAACATAGGAGCCGCGAATGGCTATGTATTTTCGGGGCACTTAATGCCAGACATAGTATTGTGTTCTAACTCCTAATCAATCTCAAATCATTACTATCGGACTAGCCAATGATCATAGCTCAACGCGCATGTTATGGATCGATATATGTACAAAACTGAATTGTGTTGACAGAACATTTAATTTACTTTCATACACCGATAGCTCAATCTAAATTTAGTGAATATCACATGATTTAAATAAAATCACATAGCCACGTAATATCACATAATTCATCAAAACATACATCAAATAATATAGATACATGTTATATGCTACTCGATCGCAATATATATTATTTTTTCTCACAAGATTCATATATCCTCAATCACCTTGATGGAAGTTTGGAATGTATTGAATGATAATTCACTAGCTTTATATTATATAAATTAATAACTTCTAATCCAATATATTTATGATTAATCAATGAAATCATCATAAAAAATAACTTTACTGACATTTGTTTCTTATTTAAATTGATAATCACAAATCTTATTATTGACTCTTTTTGATATAATAAGAACTTTTGTGTTGTTTTGATATAGATAAATAACAAATAATTCAATGTTATACTCGTCAATTTCATATGTAATTAGTATCATAATTGTAAATGTTTCATATCAATATCATTTGTAATTAGTATCAAAGTTGTATATGTTTCATATCAATTTCATATGTAATTAGTATCATATTGTAAATGTTTCAGATCAATATCATTTGTAATTACCAAAGTTGTATATGTTTCGTACCAATTTAATATGTAATTAGTACCATAGTTGTAAATGTTTCAGATCAATATCATTTGTATTAGTACCAAAATTGTATATGTTTCATACCAATTTCATATGTAATTAGTATCATAATTGTAAATGTTTCATACCAGTCTCTTTGTAATTAGTACCAAAGTTGTATATTTTTCATACCAATTTCATATGTAATTAGTATCATAATTGTAAATGTTTCATACCAGTCTCTTTTGTAATTAGTACCAAAGTTGTATATTTTTCATACCAATTTCATATGTAATTAGTATCATAATTGTAAATGTTTTATATCAATCTCTTTTGTAATTAGTACAAAGTTGTATATGTTTCATACCAATTTCATATGTAATTAATACCATAATTATAAATGTTTCATACCAATATCATGTGTAATTAGTACAAAATTGTAAAGGTTTCATACCAAGTTCATATGTAATAAGTACCAAAGTTGTATATAATCATACCAAATTCAATTTTAATTTTATTTTTGTTTAAAGTTTATGTTTAATATTTTTGAATTTTTGAAATAAAAATTTAATTTCAAATATTTTAAAAAATATAAAAGGTTGAACCGTAATCGTAATCGACGCTTCACAAACCGTAACCGGAACCGTCTACGAATGTTAAGGTTAAAGGTCGAGCTTTTATGAACCGTCTAACCGGTGATTTCGAACCATAAACCGACGGTTCCTGGACCGTAGCCATGTGTAATTAAGCCCCGTATTTCAAATTACTCGTCAGGTGAAATGACAACAGTTAACCCACCAAACCGTTTTCGATTATCTTTCCAAATTTCAAAATCAGAATAAGGAAAGAAATACAGCATTCCCTCCTGTTTCAGGAGCTCTTTCCCTGGAAAATTTCTCCTGAAATCAACAATTTCTCATGCTTCTTTGAACTTGAAAAGGAACGTAAAGCATACGCGAACAGATTTTACTTTTAACTTCTTCTTTTTTTCCCTGTAATCTTGGCAGTTGGCACAAACCGGTCAATTGCCGCTGATTTTCAAGATTGTCGGGGTTTGGTGAATGTAAGTGCGTAATTAATTTCTAAAAATTGCATTTAATATTCAATAAATCTCGTCTTTGTCGTTACATTGTACTTTAGTGATTGTTGTTCTTGTGCTTCGTGTTTTTATCTATTTGTGTGCTCCGGGGATCCATGTGCTATGTTGTGAATATTATATGTTCTCTGTATGATGTATTTGCTTGAATACAGTGTAACTACTGTGAATTATTGCCTTATGATGGACTTTTATCGAACAAAATGTATCGTATATTAAAAATATTTCTTTGCATTTTAACTATCTGCACCGTAGAATTTCTAATATATCACCACGTTTATCAACGTGATATAGTAGATCTTAACCAACTGGTTATTTTTGTACATGTTGTCGACACTCCTAATTAATTTGTCGGAAATAAGACTATAATTTGAATTTCAATTAGGTTCTGTTGAGTTTAACTCTTCCTGGTCGATCAATAAAAGACGTATTTCCTAGCCCATGAAAATTTATGTTTCCACTGCTTTTCATGATAAGCACCTGATTTTTTTTGATCATTTTATATTTTTCTTTAGTTATTAATTTCTGGGAAGAAAGCTTCGATTTTGAAATGATGACGTTAGGACCACCTGTGACACCATCGTCAAAGATCAAAAGGATGCTAGTATGCACCCCTGGCGGTACAAAAGTCAGGGTGGAGAATATTTTAGTAACAGTTCGAATGCGGCCATTGAGTTCAAAAGAACAAGCCTCTTATGGCCTCATCGCATGGGACATCACTGATGAAAATACCATTGTTTCAAAGAATCTATACCACGAGGGGCATGCTGGATCTTACACATTTGGTAGATGAACTATAGTTTTTATAATTCTAAGTAAACAATTGTTTAATCAGTTCTTGTCATAAACTTGTGGCTGAACTGCTAATCCATATTTTGTTAAATTGAAAATAAATGTTCAAGTTTTCCAGATAAAGTTTTTGATCCGGGTTGTACTACCTGGAAAGTTTATGAAGAAGGTGCCAAGGATGTCGCTGTGTCTGCTCTTAGTGGAATTAATGGTAACAGAAAAATATTGAAATGTGATTGTACATAAATTTTGTTGGCCTTTTCATTAGTGGTTACAATTTTTATGCAGCGACTATCTTTGCATATGGGCAGACTTGTAGTGGGAAGACTTTCACCATGAGGGGTGTGACGGAATATGCTGTCAACGACATTTATGAACACATCAAATTTGTAAGATGTATTGGTTTGAAAAACAATTTTATATAATTTGAGAATAATGTTTTTTACCTATCTACGTGGTATATTACCCAGACTCCAGAGAGGGAATTTGTGCTCAAGTTTTCTGCTTTAGAGATATATAATGAAACTGTGGTAGATCTTTTGAACAGAGAATATGGATCACTTCGCCTGTTGGATGATCCTAAGGTGGAGACAGCAATATTCTGTTATCCATTTGATCTTTCTTAATTTGTGTCTGAAATGTTTCTTATATAAGCAGAGAGGAACCATTGTAGATAAGTTGACTGAAGAGGTCGTGAAAGATGCTCAATATTTGAGGTACCTAATAAGCATTTGTGAAGGTAATACGGTTAATTCTTTTTTCTTCCTTAAAAACATGACTTAAATTTCGAAGTGCATTTTTTTTTATTCCAAAGAGATTTGTTCCCCAATTTCTTTTGTCTTCAAGAAAATGTAATGTTTTTATAGAGCAAACTGATGTCCTAAATATACCATCTTACAATTACCTGTGCTTGCAGCCCAAAGGCAGGTTGGTGAAACTGCTCTAAATGATAAAAGCTCAAGGTCACATCAGATAATTAGGCTTGTAAGCTTAAACTACTCAAATTACATGATTTTTTGAGTAAATAACTATGAGCCATAGACATGTAATATTTTTCCTTAGTCAAATATATTGATCTTCATCTCTTACACTGGTGAATACATCCTTATCCGTTGTTCCCACTGCATATTTTAATTCCGAGACATGCTTTCCATCAAGGTGCATCCATGGTTCAGTCACTTACAGTTCCCAATGTCGTTCTTTCAGTTTTTCTTACATATTCAGTATGTTCATATGACCGTCAGCACGTTGCTTCTCCAATTACTGATATTTTATTTTTTGTCTATTTTTATATATAGGAAAAATAATAGTTAGTTTAGCAAGTCATAATAGTTCTTATTCTGAAATCTACTTATACAGTGACTTGATTGTTTCTTTCAAATGTCTAGCAAATTTGACACATGAATGCCTGGTTTTCCACCTTCATTTTCAGACCATTGAGAGTAGTCTCCGAGAAGACTCAGAGTGTGTGACATCTTTTTCTGCCAGTTTGGTGAGTGCTGTTTTATCTCTCTATGAGATCTTTCTTTGGTTCATAGTTAATTGATCATTTGTTATTAAATTCGAGAAAATTACAGAATCTCGTGGATCTTGCTGGTAGTGAACGTGTTGTTCAAACAAATACGGATGGTAAAAGGTTGAAAGAAGGAAGTCATATCAATAGAAGCCTGCTGACATTGACAACTGTCATCAGAAAGCTAAGGTTTGGATATTATATGACGCACAAGCAGCAAAAATATGATGTGTGATAGCGAAGTTCAAACTCGTGCAGTAAAATCATATGCACATTTTTGGAATAACTGCAACAGTAATTAAATCTGTATTTATGCTCTTCCGTTTGACAATAGTTTTGTTACTCCACTATTTATTTATTTTGTATACAACAATGGAGTGGGGACTAGTCACCTCTTCATTAAGAGGAGAAGCCGTTCAAAACTGAGACAAAGGCTCTTGGCACCCACTGTATACTTATTCACTCGCATTAATATCTATGGTTACCTAGCCATGACAAATAATTAGCAGGCACAATACAATTCCCGTAGGAATTTTGGGACAACTTACCCTGATGGTATTCTAATTTGTTTGTTTGTTTGTTTGCAGTGACAAAAAGAAAAGTAATCACATTCCTTACCGAGACTCTAAACTCACGAGGATATTGCAGACTTCACTAGGCGGAAATGCACGAACGGCAATAATTTGCACAATGAGCCCTGCTTTGAGCCATGTAGAGCAATCAAGAAACACACTTTTTTTTGCTACAAGTGCAAAGGAAGTAACAAATACTGCCAGAGTAAACAGGGTAAGAAAAAAGACTATCCTCTCAAAGTTCATCGTGTTCCAAATGCAAAACATTTTTTTACGCAACTCATGCAAAAGTCATCATATGTTTCCACATGTATTTTTTTTTAATATATTTCTAGTGGTTAATATTGGAACCCATATTTAAGCAGAACAGAGTTTATCAACTCCTCTCTCTCTTAAGATCATCGCATTAAGAATGTCATGTAATAACTTAATATATACTGTCAACAATTTTTTTAACTTACGTAGAAGAGAAAATATAACGTTATTGATTATGAAAATCATCATCATTGCAAGACGGATGATGCATAAAATGAAATACTGATTCTCATGTACGATTAACAATGTCTTCTGCTTGTGAATGCATTCACATGTAAAACATACAACGTGTTAACCATCCCCTGGGACAGGTTCAAATTTATTTTTTAAAATCTCATATGCTGCAATATCTCATCTTTTTTTTAGGGCTTGGTATATTGGTGTTTCCACCAATGTAACTGAACTTTGTCTGCAGCTTGACAGATTGTGTCTTCAGTATTATAGCAATAATAACTGAAATGTGGACTTGGATTAGTTTATTGAGAGTTGGATCTGATGGTCTTTTATCTATCTAGGTTGAAAAGAAGCAATTAGTAAAGCGTTTCCAAGATGAAGTTGCCAGGCTTGAAGCAGAGGTTCAATACCCTGAACCGTCTGACTCTTCAAGCTTAAGGTCTTTGTTGAGGGAAAAGGAAAAGAAAATACAGCAGGTACTCTGAAGCTTCTTTAAATAAGTTGAACTACTTCACCAGTCAATATTTCCATGAACGAATAATTAAAACTCATTGGTAATGTGCCTTGTCATTTTTTCGTACTTATAGCTTGCAGCATTCAGTAGATGAATCATCATATTTTTTTATGAGAACTTTTTGTGTTTCAAGGTCACATAAAAAACTAAGTAATCTGGGAAAATGTGCATCCACACACCATCAACTCTACTTCCTTATCATGTTTCCATCAAATCTTTTAGTCTTTGGTATCAATATCAGTATTCTTTCTATTAAAATTTAATCAAATAATTAGCTAATTTGGAAGGCAAATGGTCTTTTATTTGGATAGAGCAAATTGAGAAGGCATCAGCAGAGGGTGTCCATGTAGTTAAGTAGCGGATGGTACTATATCTTCCTACATATTTGGATAACAGTTTTTCATATGCAGATGGAAAGAGAAATATATGAGCTGAAGCGTCAGAGAGACCATGTGCAATCTCAGCTTGAGTCAGAAAGAAGTTCACGCAAAGAGCAAAAGGTATATTTATGTGTATTCCTATGCTGCCCTTTTCCCTCTCTAACATCGTATCTTTTATCCCAAAATTGTGTTTCATTTCATGTTATGAACAGATGGCAAGTGTGTATTAACTATATTTAACTTCATTATGAGGAAATGTATTTTCTGTTTACAGACATCTGGGCTGTTTCTGCTCATTTCGCAAGACATCTGCATGCCCATCTCTATTTTGTCTTTGTCTCTTACAGCGAACACATTCTCGTGAGTAATCTTTGTTCATTTCAGGCATCAGAGCATCACGGGCCTTCTTGTCATGTGGTTAAACGTCTTTCTTTTAAAAAGAATGACTCGCTTTCCAGCAAATGTGATTCAAAAGCCAAGGTTAGGAAGAAAGTGAGAAAAATAACAACTTCCACAGATGTTCTGGTTAATGAAATCAGAAATCTGGAGACGAGGCAAAGACAACTTGGTGAAGAAGCAAATCGTGCACTAAAACTACTTAACAACGAGGTTGTTTCCCAAAAGCTTGGAAGTCAGGATACTGCTGAGTTAGCAAAGATGCTATCAGAAATAAAGGTCATGCATGCAACAAGTTGCACATCAAAGGTGCAGACAATAGATAAGGCCACCTTGAGAGAAGAGATTGCTCGATTGAACTCTCAAGAAAGTGACACTGCGGCTTTAGAAGAGAAGCTTGAAAATGTTCAGAAACTTATAGAAAAGATAGTTATGCGTCTACCGGCTGGTGAGGAGACTTCAGACTCAAAGGTTTCTGTGAAAAAGAGAAGAGCCCTCCCTTTTACCTTGAGTAATACAGCCCACATGCCTAATATAATAAGGTCTCCTTGCTCAGTGATGTCTTCTTCTCACAAAATAATGGAACATGAAAATGAAAACAAAGCCCCTGAGAGGAATACTGTTGTTTCAAGCCAAGATGCAATCCTCAGGCAAAAGAGCATCACCCTTACTAGCGAAGAAACGTGCAGTATCTCATCAAGAGGGAATTGTTCCGCACAAAAGCAATCGAGCTCAATCAATGTGAAGAAAATGCAGAAGATGTTTAAGAAAGCAACCGAGGATAACATTCAAAGCATTAAATCTTATGTTACTGAGCTGAAAGAACGGGTAGCAAAGCTACACTACCAGAAACAGCTTCTTATTTGCCAGGTGATAATTATGCTACATTCGGTGTGATCTATCTTCAATGTTTGATAAATTCATGGTGTCTACTGTTTGATTTCCCTCTTGATAGCTAGTCAAAAATATTTAACTTTGCATCCCCTTCATGGATGCCCCCTTCATGGATGCGTTAATGTTCAAGTTGCAAGTTATTTTCTATAAAAGTTATTGATGGACGGTTCACAATATGTTCGACACTAATCTAGTAAAGACGGATCAAGTGAAAAATGGAACTTGCATCTCGTGCAGCTTTAGCCCATTAATTTTCTTAAAGACATTCACTTCTGAAATTTTTGTTTATATCTGTTTCCCTAAAAGTTTTATTAATATTTATCAGGTGTTGGAGTTTGAAGAGGCTAATGAGGCTTCAGGTGATGACACAGAGACACTAGTTAGACAAGCTTCCATTCCGTGGAACGTGATGTTTGAGGATCAGAGGAAAGAGATAATAATGTTGTGGCACGTCTGTCATGTTTCGATCATACACCGCACTCAATTTTATTTGTTATTTAGAGGAGATCCTTCGGATCAGATATATATTGAAGTTGAAGTTAGACGGTTGAAATGGTTGGAACAACATCTAGATGACCTCGGTAATGCCAGCCCCGCACTCTTAGGTGATGACCCTGCTGGCTCAGTATCATCAAGGTACTTTCCAAGACTTACATCTTTCACCGAGGATATCAAAGTGTATTCATACATGAAAACTTAACCATGCTTTGGTATTCTGTGCATATCATCTCATTTGTTTCAAGTCATATGCATATTAGCTTGTGATGTTAAGATTATTTCTCTCTTTGAATGCAGCATCAAGGCTCTTAAACAAGAAAGGGAGTATCTAGCAAAGAGAGTGAGTTCAAAATTAACAGCGGAAGAAAGAGAGGTTTTGTACTTGAAATGGGAGATTCCACCGGAAGGCAGACAGAGGAGGCGACTGCAACTTCTTAATAAATTGTGGACCGATCCTCTCGATATGCAACATGTGAAGGAAAGTGCAGAAGTAGTGGCCAAGATTGTTGGATTCTGCGAATCGGGCCAACCCATTTCGAGGGAAATGTTTGAGCTCAATTTTGTCCCCCTTAGCGACAAGAAGAGGTGGATGGGGTGGAATTTGATATCAAACCTTTTGCATCTCTGAAAACATTGTGATTATTATAATGTGCTTAAATATGACTTTATTAACTTATTTTAAGCTACTTGTATCATCTTCCCTAATCCACAAACAATTAGGTTAATACAATAATTCCAATTTCTAGCACATCTATATCTATACTCCTATAAAAATATCGATTAATATGTAAGGTTTTCAATTGTGAATTAACAACTTTGCCTTTTTTCTATACTATTCTATACACACGAAATAGTTAGGGATATAATAGATACTCCTATAAAAGTGTGGTTTTCAAAAAGAATATCATCTATAGACATAAAAGGAAAAATTGATAGTAGAGTAGTTATTAACATTCTCACACCTTTTCATTTTCAACATTTTTTATGTTACAAGATTATTATCTTAAATTGTACATTCTAATTACTAAATGAATTAAATAATAATAATAATAGTAGTAGTAAAAATAATGAAATATTAGTAATAATAAAAATAACAAGTGTAGTATTAATATATAATAAGTAAAGATATTAATTAAGTCGTGACAATCTTAAATTATACATTCTAATTACTAAATGAATAATAATAATAATAAAATAATAACAAAAAAATTGATAAAATAATATTAGTAAAAATGTATAATAAAATATATTTTTTTATCCTAATTACTAACTAGTTATAATTATTAATTAATTTAAAAATAAAAGTTTAAAAAAATATGATATTACTAATGCATTTCTTACATACTATTACACTTTATTATATGTGCTATTATAATTAAAATTGTGTAATTTTAATAATTTATCTATAAGTTTCTTTAAATTATATATTCGACTTTATGAATTTATATGATTATTGTTACAGTAACTTATAATGTGTCATATGAAAAGTCGTAGAAAATAAATAATAATTATAATAAGTATGATATAGCATTTGACAAATTATAAATATTTAAAGTAATAATAATAATAAAAAAGTTCAAACACCTATCATTTATTTATTATGATGATTTATTTCAAAAATTTACTGTGAAAAATATAACATGGAAATTTGTTAAATAAATTGTATTAGTTAAATTAATTTTGATCATTGGTTATGTAAATTTATGTTCTATCATTTTATGACTTATTTAATAAGGAACAAATATTTGTCCATATTACTAACAAAGATCCATTCTAATATAAAAATAATAATTCATTTTATAGAATTCAAAAGAGCGATAAAAATACATAAGAGGCTAAAAAAAAATTATCAAAGCATTAACTATTATACAAACTAATGAAATAATGTAACTTAAATTTGATTTGTTTTAATATAATTTGACAATTTTATTAGCTATCACAGTTTTCTATAACTTAGTTATAAGAAATTTTCTTTGATACAATTATCGTTATGTTTATTCTATCTATGTAAATTGTGATTTAAACTTTTGTAAAATCCATTATTTTGTTGTTTCTTAGGTTATTTTTCATAATGTGCATTTTGATAGATAAATAATTTTTTTTTATAAAAAATTGTTTCGGTTCATGTTGTTTTATATGTTATGACATGTATAACATAACATTTAAGATTGTATTTTTTAACTCCAATTTTTTTTATTTTTTATTATATGTAATTGGTGTCTACGTGCATCGCAAATACTTCTTGCTAGTACATAAAAAGTTTGAATCAAATGACAAAAATTTTCAATTTCTGATATATCCATATATGAATCAAATGGTAAAATCTTCCAGTTGTGAATTAAAATTTTGCACTTTTAATCTATTCAAATAAAAAATAGTTAGTGATATAAATATAATAACAATATCAACGAGGTCATAATGAAAACTTAAAATTGGTTATATAAATCTTCGTACACTAACTATAGGTTATTTTATCCCCTTAAGTAGAGGAAGAGGGATGGGCTGTGGAGCACCTCCAGGGAAAAAAAATTTATGTTTATAATATTATTTTTTTAAAAAATTCACATTCCAGCATGGCCCATGGGCCTGCACCCCTAGCCCATCATAGCCCACTCCAGGGGACGTGCCAGTTACATATATCCACTACAAAATAATAAGCATTGGTAGAAAAAATAAAATACTCTTTCAGATATAACGGAAAAACAAAATAAATACTGATAAATAAAAAGTATATGAAAATATAACAAATTTAATAAAAAATTACAGCAATAAAAGCAAGATCATAAGTATAGCAAATTTATATAATGTTTCAAGTGTTATTTAAATTTATGTCTTCCAAATATTGACAATGAGATCGGTAAAATTGATTTTCAAAAATGATTCTTAATTAACTTTGAACTTTTTTTAAATTATAAGTTATAACATGTTTATTTCAAAATAAACAACTTTCACAAATACTGAGACAAAAAATCTACTGCATTTCCACAAATAAAGCTTGATTTGATCCAGTCTTCTTTAAACCGATTTCTATTATAATTTTCAATATTTTATACATGTTTTTTTAAATTATTTATAATATTTACTGAAATAAAAGAAAAACAATTATTATTAATTACGAGAGATCAGAAAATTTTGCATTGCAAAAGCAAGTAACAAAAATATTTCATATGATTTTACTTTGCTACAACTCTAAATAGATATGTTTCGAATATCCAATATTACTTATTTTTATTTGTGTAAGGTGTTCGTTCCGCCTTGAACGTCGATTGATAACCTGCAATCACAACAAGAAACCAATCACAGTATACAATTCACAAAGAACTATATAAATCTGAAATCGAAACAAGAGTAAGGGAATTGGGCTCAGGTCGAGCAGGGTTTCCTTTCAACGTCGTCACCCGGGGAACCAAGATATCGAAACCAAAAGGTGGGAGACACACACACTGCCCGTACACAGCCCGAACTCAGCCGCAGGCACTGGACGAAAAACAGCAAGGGAAACCGCACACAGGGTCACACCAAGGAAGGAGAAGGGCAACACAGAGCACTACACAGCCAAGCACAGTTAGCACAACCACGGCTAACAGCAGGCAAGAGCTCAAGACGATTATCCGAAGACACCACCGGAAATAAGGACGCGAAAGTGGAAGCAAAAATACACCAAGGATTTCAGACTTCTAACTTACCTCATCATGGAACAACACCATGATAAATAGCATTGAAGAAGATTCATTGAAGGAGAGCAAGTCCCAAGGAACGCGGTCAAGCAAGCCAGCCGAGAAGACGCGATGAAGAAGGATCTGAAATGGGTAAGTGAAGAGACAACAGGAATGAGGCTTGGTAAACATAGATGTAAGGATAAATAAAAGGAGGCCAAGGCCCAATTAAGGTAGTGGGCCAAACCCAACAATTTGATATAAAACAGATAAAAAAATCCTATACACATAAATCTATTAACATGCTTTTCTATTTGTTTAATTTTTTTTTATTAGAATATACAATTTATTAATTATGATTTCACGTGCAAAAGCGTGCTCCATGCTAGTTGAGAAAATATGTAGATCGATATGTCAAAATTTTACATTATATTAAATACGCATTCACCAAATAATTATCTATTAAGTCAAAACTTTACATTATATTGAAATACACTTCTCACAATTCATAAGTTGAGCATAACTTTAATCCAAAATGTCTTGAGAGTTAAAACGATGATATAAATGGTCTTGAGATTACTTTTGTTCATAAAACAATTTATGTGGACTATATTTGTTTAATTCAAAAAATTTGGGAATATTATTGTAAATTATAGTATTAAGTATGATATTTGTAATTTATCCTAAGGATAAATGGTATGTTTTGTTTATGATCTTTTGGAAGGTTTATTCTTAGAAAATAATTTTTATGAAACTGGTAAGGGAAATGAAGTATTTTTGGCTTTATTATTAAATAATTATTGTTATTAGATTAGCCAAATCGTGTAACTTTTTATTCCATAATTGGTCTCTGATAATATATAAAGTGTTTAAATAAATAAATGAATATATATATATATATATATATATATATATACATATATATATTATTGAAAATCTATACTAAATATCAACCTCTTAGTAGTCAGTTGAAATAGACGACAAGGTACCCTTTATTTTATTTAATGAAAATAGTTATGTAAATCTATATTCCACATATAAGTATTGTTGGGTTTTTGGACCATTACCTTATTTTCTTAATGGGTTTTGGTCCCCCTTTTCTTATCAAATAACCGAGCCCCCCTTTCTTCACCCATTCCCTCTCTTCATCTCCTCCACTGTCCAGAAGCTTCCCCAGCGTGTGTCTCTTCGGCTGGCTTTGACCGTGTCTATTGGGACTTGCTACCCTCCTCTTCGTCTCCCTCGGTGCTATTAATCATGGTATGTTTCCATGATTAGTTAACACTCTGATTCGAAATTCTTTGTGCATATTTCGTCCCCCTTTTTCGTCCTGTTCCTGAGTGGTTTAGACTTGTGGCCGTGAATTTAGGGTGGTGCTGTGTGCGCCTCGAGCCTGGTGCTGTGTGCACTGTGTGGCCCGTGAGCTTAGGGTGGTGCTGTGTGCGCTGGCTGGTGTGTGTGCGCTGTGTGCGTTGCACTGTGTGTGTGGCCGTGAGTGTGGTGCTGTGTGCACTGATGGTGGGGGGGGGGGGGGGGGGGGGGGGCCGTGAGTGTGGTGCTGTGGGCACTGTGTGGCCGTGAGTGGTGCTGTGTGCACTGTGTGTGCTGAGTGTGCTTTGTGTTGTGGTGTCTGTCGTGGGTCTTAACCTTTGTGGTTAGTTTTCTGGTGGAGCAGTGTGTTCGGGCTGTGTGCTTTGGGCAGTGGTTCGGGCAATTGTCTTCGGGTAGTGTCTTCGGTGCAGTGTGTGTGTCTCCACCTTTGGGATTCGATTACCTTGGTTCCCCGGTGACGACGTAGAAATGGAACCCAGCTCGACCTGAGCCCTATTTCCTTACTCTTGCTTTGGCATTTCAGTTTATAGTTTTATTAGTTGAAATTGTATACTGTGATTGTTTTTGTTCTTGATTGCAGGTTTATCAATCGAGATCGAAAGCGGAACGTACTCCTAACAGTGGTATCAGAGCGTTTCGTGCCTGGTGGAGTGCTCGGTGGACTTCGGGCAGCAGCAAGAGTGCTCGGGCAGACCTCGGGCAGCGGCTGGAGAGCTCGGCTGGTCTCGGGCAGTGCTTGGTAGGGCTTCGGGCAGCAGCAGTAGGCTTCGGGCAGCGGCTGGAGAGCTCGGGCAGCTACTGGAATCTCGGGCAGATTCGGGCAGGCGCTTCGGTGCTTCGGGCAGTGTGGTTTTGTCACCCCAGAGCTTTGTCTCTGGGTAGTAAGTGATTATTCAACCCTTTAATCATTTTACTATCTTGTTTCTAGGTGTATTGTGTCCCTTACCCGTAGGAAAATCTCAATCTGAAGCCCCATGCTCGTACACCGTTGAGTGTATTGTGATCTTGTGGGTGATTGCGATTTTTCCTTCCCTTAGCTTGGTTAATTCTTTCATTGTGTTTTGTGCCTTGTGGTCCTTGCTTCTGCTGTTTGGTTGTTGAAATTGTGTGTGCCTCTCTGCTTATTTGTGATGGCTTCAATTTGTGGATATACCTTGAACCTTTTAATGGAAAATCTGATTTTTCTATTTGGCAACAAAAGATGAAAGGAATTTAATACAACAAAAGGTATTTAAAGCTATTGACGGTAATTGAGCTGAGAACATTACTACTGCTAAGAAACTTGAAGATGACGAATATGCTTATTCTTCTATTATCTTGAACTTGTCTGACTCTGTGCTCAGGAAGTGTGGTAAACTATCATCTGCTAGAGAACTTTGGAAAAATTAGAAGAAATGTTTACTGAAAAATCTTTGCCTAGTAAACTTTTCTTGTTGGAAAAATTTTTCAGATTCAAGCTAGACTTGAACAAAGACGTAGATGAGAATTTGGATGTGTTTACTAAGTTAATTCAAGATATTAAATTGAGAGGAGATAAAACATTGACGACTATTCACCTATTGTTCTTTTAAATGCTATTCCTGAAAATTATAGTGATGTAAAATCCGCCATTAAGTACGGTAAGGATTCTATTACATTGGATACTGTAATGAACGGCTTGAAAAGCAAGGATTAGATTAAAGTGAGCAACGGCGGTAAGCAAGATGCAGGTGAAGTTATGCATGTTGAGAGGTAGATCTCAACCATATGTATAACAACAATCATAGATCTGTTT
>CAJQUN010001745.1:0-47316 GCA_907163345.1 Haberlea rhodopensis
AATTGTTCCAAAATCTCAATGTGAGATCTTAGCCAATTCAATTCACTTACCAATTGATCTAAAATTGGTTGGGCTTAACTTAACCTTAATTTCACCTAAAAAAAACTTAAAAACCCGTCGATGGCTTGTAATCCATCTGACACTGGTCGTAATTACGATCTGAATGTCTCATGTTCGAGATTCAATGGCGGATCCAGGATTCAAATGTGCCATGGGCTGACAACACTAGAAGAACAAGTTAGTGTTTATGTAGTCTATCCTAATCCATTTGCACTAAATGTTTAGGTGTTGCATTAGAACATTATTTAAAATTAACGACCGTGTACAATTTAACACTTTGAGTTGTTGTCCCCAAATGAAGCTTGGCTTCCTATTCAATATAAATTCGGATAAACATGCAATAGAATACAAGAATAATATATTTCCTTCTCTTATTGTGCACATAATATTTCAAGCATATGTTTTCTTATAATTGCTACACGGAAACATCCATGTATTTCAGCAATAATATTCTACATGATCACAGATTCCATGGAAATAGATAACAAAATATCCTGGAAATGTAATAACAAGAAACTGGACGGGTTCCACTCTTGTCTACACCTGGATCATAATATGTGCTCATCTAGGCATATTAAACAAACACCATCAAACATACATCAAACATGTATAGATTTATATAGATTCCAATGCGCATATTAACGAAGAAAGGCCAGATCGTCAGACGAAGTAAAGGAACAAGATGAAGATATAGGCAGAAAAAAAAATCTGGCCCAGGTCAGCAACCACATGCAACCGCTCAGACGGGTCGGATCGGATCGGATTCGGACCGGATCCAACCGGCCCCCGGGTTCAATTTGAGTGAAACCAGACCAATCTGGTTCTGAACCGGATTGGTCTGGTTCCGGTTCCATGGCATTTGTCATGGAACCGGTCCGGTTCGGAACCTCGGATCCAAATTTTCGGATTGGTCAGGGTGTGAACCGGTTCCAACTGGAACCGGTTTGGCGATCGATCGCCAGGGCGAGATCCCCAGAACTATTTTTTTTATTTTGTTTTTATTTTTCATATTTGCGTTCAACCCAAATCGAAAAGGAAAAATACATAACTTATTGAATATGGAAAACAACATAAAAGATACATCATTTGAAATTTATAAAAAAGTAATTATTCATCATAATTGATTAGTATAGTCTTGGTCATTTCTTCTTCTTCTTTGGAACTTTCATTGCCGAACTCGTCGATTCCTCCTTGTCTCTTATTTCTTCTCTCAGCATCGAAACCATCTTTTAGCAGCGTAAGCATGCACAATGATTTTGGTTTTAGAGAAACTCTAAAGTCTCCAGTCTAGCACAAGTTGAAAATGCCGACTCCGATGCGACACTAGATGTTTGGACTGCAAATACATCTCTAGCCATTTTGGCTAAGACTGGATATTGTCTTGCGTTTGCTTTCCACAACTCTAGTACATCAAAATTTTCATCTGTAATGAACATTTGACCCAGGAAGAATTGCAACTCATTTGAAGAGGTAGATGACACTCCGCTTCATCTCTGCTTCTTTCTTCCAAGGCTCCTCAGCAGATTAATCCCTCCGCTTCATGACTGACTAGCATCTTCTTCTTCTCCTCCTCATACACGTGATGATTAGCCATGTCCCTGTTCACTATGGTACATTCCAAACATATTTTGGAGATAATGCATGATTGACGCCTTTTGATCGTCAACATCCTTATCCAAAAACGTACTGTAGTATTCAAAGAAAGTATCGAAAGATCCTACACCCTGACTCGGGTCTAACAATGTAGATATAAGTTCACGTGTGGAATTTGTTCCCAATTTTTTTTAAACTTCTCATCCATACGATAAACGAACGACGACAACTCAATACCATCTCTAAATTCAATATATTTACAAAACATGTTAAATATAGGTTGAAGAAAATAATGAGAAGTAGGATAACAAACACTGGAGAAACAATCTGTTGCTTCTTTAAAAGTTGATAACAAACAGTTAAATTATTAACAAAAAACCAATCCTTATCAGACAATAAATAACTTTCATCACTTTCAGGCATTTGATAAGAGTTATGAAAAGAAGTTAAAGCATCTGATAAGGTAATATCGATTCTAACATTTTGTGCAAAGAATTTCATTGACTTACAATGGACGGTGGAAAAAGAGTAAACCGAAGTTTCTGACTTGCACACGTATGTTTCCAATCATGCTTAATACGTGATTGTTGTAGCCACTGACAACAATTTTTGAGTTTATCTATGCTACTACATTCAGCATCTTCATAACCATCTTTTACTGCTAAATTAATTTATGACATGCACATCTAACATGGAAAAAAACATCATTAAGCATTGGTCATAAATATATTTTAAGTTCGCATTGCCGCCGTATTATTTGAAGCATTGTCAATTGTAATCGAACAAATTTTATCTGTAATTCCATAAAATCTACCAACATTAATAATAAACTTAGCAAGTTGTGAACCAGTATGTGCAGATTTTAATACATCAAGTGACAAAATTCTTTTTTGCGAAATCCAGTTATCATCAATCCAATGACAAGTAATAACAAGAAAAGAAAGTAGTGCGGTGTTCGTCCAAATATCAGTAGTTAAACTTAATCTGCAGTTAATAGAAGAAAGATGATCAACTAAAGTTTTCGGTAATCAAGAAACACATCCACAATATATTTTTTTCAAAGTGTGCCTAGAAATATGTCTAAAACATGGTTGGATACCAGAAGAAAATTCAATAAAGCCATTTTTTTCAGAAAACAAAAAGGGAAGTTCACATCTAACAACAAAACGAACGAATGATCTTTTGTTTTTTCCGGTGTTAAGATAAAATTAGTGTCAGATTGAGGATTAATTTGAAGTTGAGTGGTTCTCTACCTAATGGTTGTAAAGTAACATCATCAAAATTATATTTTTTAACTAGATGTTTCTTAAAAGTTCCGGGTACCGCCTGCGGAACCACCTGTTTTATAATTATATGTGGTTTTGCATATTTTACAAATAACAACAGATTCATTCGTACCTGGTTTTGTCTCGACATCAAAATGATCACAAACCTTGCTTCGTTTGGGACAGTTACTCGTGCGACCCCAAGCGGCAGTGGTTGCGGATGACCCGCCAGGGGCCGGATTTTGGGGTGCCGCAGGTTCTGCAACATGTTCCGCTTCTTCAACATCATAAGCATTATCGAACTCGACAAAAATATCATAATTTTCTTGGAATAAAGGTGAATTTGAGGGATCAGCACGACCAGTAGAAGAGGATGCCATCGTAATAGTGGAAATATGGGAAAATGATATAATTGAATAAAATTGTAGGAATGTAAGCGTAAGAGAGTTGGAGATGAAAAATTGGAGAAGGGTAATGGGTATTTATAGAAGCAATTGAAAGATATTTTTTTTTAAAAAAAAATTTAATATTGTCTTTGCCCAACAGCTACAAAGCCGTTGGCCACCATTTAATTTTTTTTTAATTTTTGCCAATTTTTATTCTACGCGGAACGGGAATCGGTGAACCGGAACCGTCGGATTGGCGGTTCCGATCCAAGGGAACCGATCTGATCCGGGTAAAACCCGGATCGGATTCCGGTTTCTAACCGGACCAACCGGTTCAGGTTCGGAATTGGAACCGACCGGTCCGATTTCGAACTGGTTCCGGTTGGTCCGACCCAATAAACACCCTGAGCAACCACTCTAGGTTCCAGTCTATGTCCCTCTAAGCTAAAAAAAAAAAAACTAAAAAACCCCCAAAAAAATGCCCTGTGCCACTAATTTTTTAGTCCAATAAAAACTTAAAAACCCAACCCAAATTGCAAATAAATTACAAAAGCATGCAAAAGATGAAAAACCCAACCAAAAAAATTTGATTTATTTTTTTTGTTTATGGAAGAGGCGAGGAATGGCAGATGCTATTGCAAGTATATAAATAGAGTAAAAAGGGGGGAAAGGTTGGTTTTAGTTTTGTGTTGTTTCATTCTTGTTTTCGCCATGCAGAAAAAACGTTAAAATGGGAATGCTTTTCATGATCATGGCTTTCAATGCAATGTTCCTTTTTTTTTTTATCTTTCCAGAAAATATTAAAGACTATAATAGAATACGGTTAATTTGATGTGGTCTTTAGAGACATAATCCTCGTTTGAATTTGTTTTAGTTTCGATCTCAAGAAATCTGGTTTTGATTTGAATCAAATTTTACTTTTATTTTATATGGAAATATTATCCAATTTATTCCACACTTGTCAATGGAATGATGGATCAACAGGAGAGAAGATAGGAAATATTTGTATATTTATCTGGTTTATATCACATTTATACATCAACTCAATATTAAAATATACAAACTTTCAAATAAAATGATAATAAATTAAAATATCAATTATTTTGGATTATTAGTATTAATTTATTCTATAGATAAGTCACACCAAGTAAATAGAGAAATCGAGTTAAATGGCAACAGGAAGCATTCAAAGCTCCGTTATTATTAAAGGAATATGCGGTGAGGCCAAGGAAGAATCCAATCTGAACCGTTCCAACAGAATTCTTTGTATTGTTCATAACCATTTCACCATCATCATCATTACCTCCTCATGCTTATTCTCTCTCACACACACGTACATTCTCTCTCTTCCTATCAAGTTTCGTAGCAGAGAAAGCTCAGCAAAAAGCATATAATTCTCCCAGCTCCCGCCTGCTGCGGGCTGCCTGCACATGATCGATAATTCTCGTACATGCAGAATTAAGGGAGCTAAAGAGGATTTGCAGGTATAACTTGTCCCAATTCTCAGTTCATTGATTCTTTTCGCACTTATTTGCAGAGAGAAGGTTGGTGATTCGCACTCGTACATAAATTTGGGTTAGTTTATTTTTATTTTTTTTGAAATTTTTAGCATGGAAACTATTCGAGGAAATGCAAGGTATTGAGAGATGTGATGGTCATGGAGAAGGCAACGGAGATAGTGGCGCCCGGAAAGAAGAGGAAATTGACATTAGAAGAATTGGAGGACATACGGTCGTCATCAGTTCAACTCAAAACG
The DNA here is from genome assembly GCA_907163345.1 of Haberlea rhodopensis. Lineage (NCBI taxonomy): Eukaryota > Viridiplantae > Streptophyta > Magnoliopsida > Lamiales > Gesneriaceae > Haberlea > Haberlea rhodopensis. Next base: position 5,061 of record CAJQUN010001745.1, read on the forward strand.
CGGCGTTTAGCTGATGCGACGCCGGTGAATTTCGGTACTTCAACATGCGAGAGCTCTAGTTCCGACTGTGCTTTGGCGTCTTGTTGCTCAAGCAACGGATCGAGTGAGCTGGCGAAGGTAAGCTGGAAGAACTACGTGCGATCTCCCAAAGCCATTGGATTTGATATCCATGACAGATATACATAGATAGTGGCATGAATATCATTTTAGTGCTTTAATACTCTGCCAAAATCGATTAGATAATCTCCTTCAAAATCTATTAGTTTTTTTTCTTTCTAAATTTGAATTACTTTTTACAGGTACAGGAGGAGGAGGGGGATGAAGCGACTGTGCATCAGTTTTTAGTAACCTCCAATGGCGATACGGATCCTAGAGAGAGGTAAAAAATTAAACAGTAATAATGATAAAGATAAATGTAATGATTTTTCTCAACTCCTCGCTTCATTTCAAAGTTTAAATTATCCGGCAAGAGAGTTAATCCTAATTGGCTGCGCTTTAGTGTTTATAATTTCTTCCAAATTTCTCACTCTGAATAGTACGGCTCTATTTCTCCCTTGCGCTCACTTCCTTGCGATGAATGCTAATACTTAGATACATGAATTTTTCAGTAGAGAAACCTCGAGCGAGATTCAAGTTGATTCGGGCGAACTGGAGACGACGGAGAAGCCAAACGAATCAAAGCCTCACCGCTGTTTCACGGGTGAGAAAATGCCATCTGATGATGATCTGGAAGAATTCTTCGCCTCCGCTGAAAAGAATCTGCAGAAACAATTCATCGACAAGTAAACAAACACCCCTCAACTCCACCCCCCCCCCCCCCCTGGCCCCCTCTGACAAGGTGAACTCTTGCTCTATCTACTACACACATTCGAACAATTTTGCAGGTATAACTATGACATAGTGAAGGACGAGCCGTTTGAGGGTCGGTTCGAGTGGGTTCAAATCAAAGAAATTAAGCCATGACGAAGAAGAAAGTTAAACTCGCCAGCTAATCAATTCTCCCCTCCGAGCTTATCAATCAAGTGGACTCGTTAAATCCAGTGTTAGTGCGTACTGTTTCCACTAATTTAATTACCTTAAATTTAGGGGATTTTAGCAGATGTACAACCTTCAAATCTCAATTTATTCTAGTTTATTTTGTGCATGTATATTATGCAAGTACTATAGCTATAGAGAAGAAAAGAAGCAGCAGAAGCTACTCTTTCTGCAGTGAAGCTCAAAAAATAAAAGATCAAAATGAATTCTCTGTTGAATAAAAGCTTGAGTTTGTACTTTGTTCTAATTTATTTTTCGGGGGACTTCATTTTACTTTTCCTTCTACCTGGGCTCAGTTCTTTTCAGTTTTCACTGCAATTCTCTGATGCTTGAACCTTTTACAGCCCTAGTCGTACTTTTTACCTGTAACTGTAATTCCAGTTTGTACTTTTTACGCCATTGTTACCATTTCTACTATCCCTTGATGTTTCTTCAGCCATTAACATTTATTTCTTTCTATTTATACCCAAATTATTAATTGTAGTGCCTACTTATATTTTATTTATATATATATTTTAATAATTTACCCATTAGAAAATAAAAGCCAAATATAAAACCTATTAATCAATTACTTATTATATAATTAATCTAATTAGTATAGTAATTAATAAGAAAATGGATTTGGGAAGAGATTGGCACATTAATGAGTCGATCCAAAACATTATGACCCCAATATCATGGAACTATGCATAACATTAGGAGCCCAGGAGATTTTGCTTTGTGAACTTTAATTTTAAACTAACTAAAATAATGGTATAGGAATACATATGTATGACATTACAGGTGCAAATTCTTCAAGATATTGTAGAATTTCAATTCTTTTAGATAAGAATATTTCATGAGAAATGTGCCAAATAACATGCATTTGCTTGTTATTTCATGTTTTCTCTTTAACAAACATACAAAGAGGAAGGAAATAGGATGGGACGGAGTAGTAGTGGTCCTTGAATTCCCATCATTAAATACAAATTGGCATGCATGAAATTGGAAGATGTTAAAGTAATCATCGGTTCATAATGGTTTGTTTTAGGAGGTAAAGTTAAAAGTTATTTAAATGGCCGATGACTTTTAACCCATCTGACACCGATCGTAATTGCGACCCGGAGATTTCGTGTTCGAGTCTCCATCCCCCACCCCTAGTAGTTGTAATATTTGCTCAAAAAAGTTATTAAATGTGATTTAAAATATGTATATTTAATTATGAAAATCTATGCTGCACGGGCATAGGTAAATAAATTTATATATATATATATTCTACATACATACTATGTTATAATATACTGGAATTCAAAAAAAAAAAAATCCATTAACAAATATTTGAATATTATAATTGAAAATGATGTAAAATTATAAACACACCGTCACTAATTAAGCCACACAAAACCTCAAACAACTTCTATAAATATAAAAAAATTATATAATAGATATTGTCAAATGTCAAGTAATTTAATTCAACTTAAGCAGTAAACAGCAATCATAACTTAATTTAACATATATTTTTTTTATAAAAAAACTTTTTCCTTGTAAAATTTCACTTCTCATTAAAAAATTTAAATAATTAATTTTAGTACATGTTGGATGCGGCATGAAATGTCACGTGGCGTGTCGACACGATTTCGCGTTGTGGACCCAGTCTCTTGATCTGTACCGCTGTTTTGAAAAACGGATCAGACCGGCCGGTTCATCAAATCCTTCTGTACATGAGTGGACGATGGTGCAATCATTGCCGTCTATTGGCTTAATAGCCTGGCCCATTGGCACTTAGTGGTGTAAACGAACTGAATCGTGTCGAATATGAAGAAAAATTTAAGGTTCGTATTCGGCTCGAAATAGTTATATTTGAGCTCGAGTTCGATTCGAAGTTCGAATACTTTTAAAAATTTGGCTCGAGTTCGGTTCGAATTAATATTCGGGTTCGAGTTCGGCTAGAAAAGATTCGAACATGTTCGCGAGCTATTCGAACTATTGCTCGAAAATAAATACTCGAAAGATTCGAACTATATTTATTTAATATATAAATATATTATATTAATAAAATATTAAAGTTTGTGAGCGGCTCACGAATGATCGAATAAAGTAATTTGGGCTCGAGTTCGACTTGAAAAAAAATCCGAACATATTCGAGTTAGGCTCGAATACGAAAATTTTGAATACGAATCAAATATTTTTCGAACGTGTTCAAAAAGTTCGTGAACATGTTCGAATTCGTTTACACCCATAAATGGTGCAACTTCTCATATCTACCTGTCGTTTAGTACGAGACTTTGCGCTGCCACTATAAAGAAATAAGTTCCGTCTCTGGTATCAGCTATAACTTTTAGCCTAGTAGTAAGCGCTTGATCATCACTTTATTTATTTATTAAATTTTATAAAACTTGCATGTAATAGCTAAAAAAAAGTGTATAAAACGATGCCCATTTGAGAAAAAGACTGAAATCATATGTTATTTTGGTGTTATATTATACTGCTAGTGATAATGTAGTTGAATAATTTCTCCAATTTAAGTATAATTAGTGAAAAAATTACTTATAAAGACCATGACTTTTTTTTTTCTCAGGGTGAGACCATGACTTGCTCATGCAGAACTTGTTCCTCGTTTGAATCCCGATAAAAAAATAAAAAATAATCTTGACTTTGATATCAAACCAAATTAAAGTAAATTAAACTCTTGAGGAGTATTTAATTATAAATGCTTAATTTGGTGTTGAGCAAGTCAAATTTATATAATTGATTTGGTTCATCATAAAATTAAAATACACCCCTTTTTAAATTTGTTGATGTTAATTCCTATTGTTAGTTAATTAAAGTTGAATTAGTCTAAGTAGTGGTTGGTTAGATTAGCTATTTTCATGGCACTTCTCCATGTCTTTGAAGTATGGCATGGAAATTAGGGCTGTGCAATCGGTTCAAACCGAACCGAACGAACCGAATTTTCGAAAAATCGAATCGACCGAATTTTACTCTTAAAACCGAACCGATCGAACCGATTAAAAATCGGTTATTTCGGTCGGTAACCGAATTAACCGATATTTTTTTAAAAAAAATATTCTTTTTTTAAAAATAGATACTTGGATTTTAAAAATTAAAAAAATTAGATATTTTGATTTTAAAATTTAAAAAAGTTAAATTTAAATAAAGAATGATAATAAATGATTTTTAAAAAAAATAAAAATGTAATTTTTTTATAAAAATATTAAAAAATTAAACATTTCGGTTAATTCGGTTAATTCGGTCAACCGATATTTTTAAAACGAAAACCGAAACCGAACCGAATTAACCGAAATAACCGATTTTTAAAAAAATCAAAACCGAATTTCCGAAATAACCGAACCGATTTTCTAAATTAATTCGGTTTATTCGGTTTGTTCGGTTTAACCGAACTTTTGCTCACCCCTAATGAAAATAGGTTAAATTTCATTCTATTTAAGGTCAAGTCTAAGTTCTGTTTTTTTAGAAGTAATCACTCTCATTTTATGTAAACAAAAGAAGAATCTTTCTTCACATATCTCTTCCTTAGAATTATCCTTTATAATTAACACTGGTATCAGAGCATTGGCTATGAATAGCTCGGTCCAGCTTTCAGTTCCTGTCTTGGACGGGAAAACTACAACAGATGGAGCATCCAAATGAGAGTACTTTTCGACTATCACGAATTGCTAGCTATCGTGGAAAGTGGTGTTCAGAATCTTGCCATAGATGCAATTGAAGCACAAAAGGTTGCTCACCGTGAAATCATGAAGAATGATAAGAAGGCTTTGTACTTCATTCATCAAGGAATGAGTGATACAATGTTTGAAAAGATAACTGGAGCAACCTCAGCAAAGCAAGCTTGGGATGCATTGTTGATGTCATGCAAAGGAGCAGACAAAGTTTAAAAGGTGAGACTCCAAACTTTACGACGTCAATATGAACTCTTACAAATGGAATCTTCTGAAACTATTAATGAGTATTTCACTCGAGTACTTGCTTTGACAAATCAAATGCAATCATATTTTGAAGAGTGTACAGATAAGAACAAGGTTGAGAAGATCTTACGATCACTTACGGTGTGTTTTGAGCATATCGTTGTAGCCATAGAAGAAGCTCATGATCTAAGCACCATGACAATCGATGAACTATCTGGTACACTACAAGCTCATGAACAACGTATGAATGAGAAACTCATTGAGAAGTCGATAGAGCAGGCATTTCAAAGTCAAGTATCCACCAACGTTGAACAAGGTGTAACAACAAGAAGTGGCAGTTCTCATGGCAGAGGACGAGGACGAGGACGAGGACAAGGACGAGGAAGTGGTCATTATTACCACAATATTATACGTCGTGGTGGTCACAACAACCATGAAAGAAGAGGTAATCAAAATAATGACCAAGAAAAATCAAGTCCAAACGACCAACAATACTCAAATTACAGAGGCTGGGGCGTGAACATGGTAGAGGAAGGTATGATAAATCTAACATTGAATGTTATTCATGTCACAAATATGGCCATTATGCTAGTGAGTGCAGAAATAAAGAAAACAACCAGGTGGCCAATTGTGCACAAGAAGGTGATGATGATAGCAACCATGCACTTTTGATGGTTACTGCTGCTAGCGAGATAACCTAACTACCACACATGGTTTCTTGACACTGGATGTACCAATCATATGTGCGGCAAAAGGGAGCTAATTGTAGATCTGGATGAATCAGTTCAATCCAAGGTAAAGTTTGCTGATGATAACACCATACCAGTGATGGGAAAGAGAAGAATTCTCATCAAATTGAAAAATGGAGATCACAGATACATCTCAGATGTGTTTTATGTGCCAGACATGAAGAGTAACTTACTGAGCTTGGGCCAATTGCTAGAAAAGGGGTATGTCATGCGTTTATGTGATAACGAAATTTCAATCTTTGATAACAAAGGTATACTCATTCTTAAGGCCCCTTTGACAAAGAATCGAATGTTTCAAACTGATATTGCCGATGATGTCCATACTTGTCTTAATGCTGTTATTAAGGATGAGTCTTGGTTATGGCACCTTTGTTTTGGTCATTTAAACTTTCACAACTTAAGGTTACTTGCTCAAAGAAGGATGGTGAAAGGCCTACCGGATATACACCATCCGAACAACTCTGTGAGGCTTGTGCACTTGGAAAACAAAGCAGATTACCATTTGTAGCAGGAAAGAATCAGCATGCAACTCAACCACTAAGCTCATTCCTTCAGACGTTTGCGGCCCAATGAATATAAAGTCAAATGGCAATAATAGGTATTTCCTTACCTTTATTGATGATTTCACTAAGAAAATCTAGGTATATTTCTTGCAGAACAAATCTGAAGTCTTTGGATATTTTAAGAAATTCATGGCTCATGTAGAAAGACAAAGTGGTCATTCCATCAAAATTCTAAGGAGCGATGGTGGTGGTGAATATACTTCTACCGAGTTCAATACATATTGTGAAGAACTTGGAATAAAACATGAAGTCACATTTCCTTATACCCCACAACACAATGGAGTTGCCGAACGAAAGAACAGATCAATAATGGACATGACAAGGAGCATTCTAAAGGCTAAAGGTATGCCAAATTCTTTTTGGGGTGAAGCGGTCTCATGCTCTGTTTATTTGTTGAATAGATCTCCTACAACAAGTGTCGAGAATATTACCCCCGCTGAAGCGTGGAGTGGTCATAAAACAAGTGTAAAACATCTCAAAGTATTTGGTTCCAACATGTATGTCCATGTTCCTGCACAAACAAGGAAAAAACTGGATGATCGATGAGAAAAGACTGTTTTTATTGGTTATACACATGGTGGGTACAAATTATTTAATCCAGTAACAAAGAAAGTGATTGAGAGTAGAGATGTAATCTTTGCCGAAGATGAAGCTTGGAATTGGGATGTGGAGAATCATAATGACACTCCAATCCATTCTGTTTATATTCCTGAAGAAGAAGAAGCTCCCCAAGTTCCCATTGTAAATGAACAAGTTACACCTGTCAATACTCAAGAAGGCCAACAAATTTCGTTAGAAACTGGAAGGCCAAGGAGACGTCATCAACAATCTGTCATCTTACGAGATTTTGAGGTAATTCCCGACAATGTTATTTCTGATGATGGAGAATTGGTACATCTTTTGAGGTAATTCCCGACAATGTTATTTCTGATGATGGAGAATTGGTACATCTTGCTATGTTTGCAGATCGTGAACCTGTGGCATGTGAAGAGGCAATTCAAGATCCCATATGGGTGAATGCCATGGATGAAGACTTAAAGGCAATTGAGAAAAATAACACATGGGAGCTCACTACAATTCTACAAGGTCACAAAGCAATTGATGTCAAATGGATTTTCAAAACAAAAATGAAATCCAATATGAGGTTGAAAGGCACAAAGCTAGACTGGTGGCAAAGGGCTTTGCACAACGACCTGGTTATGATTATCAAGAGGTATGAATCTATTAGACTCATGATTGCTTTAGCAGCACATAATCAATGGAACATCCATCAAATGGATGTTAAATCAGCCTTCCTAAATGGCCCACTTAAGGAAGAAGTGTTTGTTAAGCAACCTCCAGGTTTCTTGAAGAAGGGAAATGAAGATAAAGTGTACAAGTTAAAGAAAGCACTATACGGACTCAAAAAGCGCCTCGAGCATGGAATGAATGCATTGATTCCTTCTTATACAAGATTGGTTTCAAAAGGTGCCCATCTGAGCATGCAATGTATGTGAAGGCCAACGACTCTGGTGACTTAATATTGTTATGTGTTTATGTTGATGATTTAATCTTTACGGGAAACAATAACAGCGTGATTGAGGAATTTAAGAAGTCTATGATGCATGAGTTTGAAATGACTGATCTTGGCCTAATGTCATACTTTCTTGGCATGGAAGTGACTCAAGGAGAAGATGGGATTTTTATTTGTCAAAAAAGGTATGCTACTGAACTTTTAAAGAAGTTTCAAATGCATAATTGCAATCCCGTAAGAAGAAGTTGGAACAAAGTTATCCAAAGTAGGTGATGATGCACATATTGATCCTGTCTATTTCAAACAAATTGTTGGAAGTCTACGATATCTCACATGTACAAGACCTGACATCACATATGGAGTTGGTTTGATCAGCAGGTTCTTGGAGTCTCCTCGTCAATCACATATGCAAGTTGCTAAGAGAATCATGCGATACATAAAGGGGACTTATGACCATGGCTTGCTTTATTCTTCATTTAACAAATGTGTTATTGTAGGCTATTCTGATAGTGATTGGGGTGGAGATATCGATGACCGTAGAAGTACGTCTGGATACTGTTTTAACTTTGGAACTACTGCCTGTTCTTGGTCATCAAAGAAACAATCTATTGTGGCACTTTCAACATGCGAAGCTGAATATATAGTTGCAGCGTCAAGTGTATGCCAAGGAATTTGGTTGCATGCCAAGGAATTTGGTTGCAGAATTTGATGAGACAAATATATGTTTCACTTCAAGGACCTATGAAGATTTTTGTTGATAATGTTTCTGCAATAAATCTGGCCAAGAACCCTGTCACACATGGACGAAGCAAACACATTGACACACGCTTTCATTTTTTAAGAGATCAAGTTCAAACAAAAAGGATTGAGTTGGCAGATTGCAAGTCTGAAGACCAAGTGGCCGACATCCTCACCAAGCCATTGAAATATGATGCCTTTGTCAAGCTGAAGAACAAGATGGGAATGAAAACACTACCGAATCGGAATTTAAGGGAGGATGTTGATGTTAATTCCTATTGTTAGTTAATTAAAGTTGAATTAGTCTAAGTAGTGGTTGGTTAGATTAGCTATCTTCATGGCACTTCTCCATGTCTTTGAAGTATGGCATGAAAATAGGTTATACTTCATTCTATTTAAGGTCAAATCTAAGTTCTGTTTTTTAGAAGTAATCACTCTCATTTTATGTAAACAAAAGAAGAATTTTTCTTCACATATCTCTTCCTTAGAATTATCCTTTATAATTAACAAAATTAACCAAAATATATTGTTGTAGCTTCGTTCAGCAAAATATTTTGTTCCCCTTATTATAATATTTCCGATTTATTAGATTTTGTGAAACCTTCTTAATAATGTTCGAAATTTCTTAATATTTATCCAATCTGATTTTTTAATACTAAAAATTCATTTCTCTCAAATTTGGAATTGACGGGTAAAAAATTCCACCAATGGAAGCCTTGTATTGAAAAATACACGTCATATCATATATATGCTAATAAACAAAGCGCTACACGCCATCTATGATAACAAACATGACTCAATGACACTCATGTAGTTAGTACTTACAGTATTTACATGTTGTTTAGTACGAGACATTGCACTATATCACTGTATGGGGAAATAAAATTGTGTCTCTACCAATATTTATAGTTTTTGATCTAGTGGTAATTGTTTGATCCTAATAATAGGTATCCGAGACATGTTATGGGTTCGAACCTTCCCAAAAGCAAGTTATGGGATTGTTATAGGGAGGGAATATTGGGAATTACACGGCACGTGCACTCGTAGACGAAGTGCTCCTACACCGTCTATGACATAACAAGCCTGACTCGTTCACATTTATGTGGTGCAGTCTCTCATGTCCACATGTCATTTAGTAGCACGTGAATGTTGTACTACCACTGTATAAAAATAAAGTTATGCATTTGCTAATATCTATAATTTTTGGTCTAGTTATAAGATAAGTTTGGTCGTAATACCATCCATAAAAAATCACTACAAATAAACTTTATCTATCATAATTCAAATAACTTGTCATAAATCATGTGATATTGACTCTGATGCTAGATGTTTGAAGGCGTGAAAAATTTAATATAAACCATAGGAAATATTACAAGAACTATAAAATTAGATTTATTCCTTCGATAATTAAATGAATTACATTGATCACTATTTGTACACATTCAAAAACTTATTAAGTTATCTAAGGTTAACAAAACTCCAATACTAATATATAAATTCTAATATAAATGGATCTTTACTCAATAACGCTAAAATATAACTTCATTTTTTTTAGGAATTTTTTTTTTTGAGGAAAATATAACTTCTAATATAATTGAATAATCAATTATGAAATAAAAGATAAGATTGTAGTTATATAAAATATTAGTAATTAGCCACCATATAATCTGAAGCGATACCAATATTTTGTACATTTTATGTTATAAATAACAAATAAATTTCCAACTATTCTAATTAGATTTATCCAAATAATATTGAATTTGTCTATATTGCAATCCAATTAGTGATGGCAATGCGTCCGGGTTAGACCCGAACCCGTATTAAACCCGTCCCATTTGGGCGGTGTGCATCTAGTCAACGGATTTTTGAAGTGGGATAGGACAAACCCGCCCCAGACTAACCATGCTATACATATTATTATTTTTTTAAAAAATAATTAATATTAAATATATGTTTCACTTTTTTGGCTGAATCATAACGTGACATTACAAAGTTTATTATAAACATTTATTAGATAAAAACATGAAATCCAATCATGAAATTCAATTTTTGTGCTTAAAAATTGATTTCTAGCTAATTAATCTTTTTCAAAAAAAAACAAAAAGGGTTCACGTGTCTGGGCGGGGTGGGACGAGACGCGTTTGAGATCTTCTTTTGTAGCGGGACAGGTCCCGAGTTTGGCCAAATCAGTCCCAGACCCAACCCCTTGTCATACCTAAATCCAATGGGAACACCCTATCGAAGACCGACGGAAACATGTTATCATTGTTACATGTCAAAATTTTCGCCAAAATCGCATATATTCAATAGTATTGCAAGTAAAATATAATATACATTATTTTACATTTATAAGAAATCTACAAGTAAGCCTGAGAGGAAATAATTTTTTCCAATGAATATAACTACGAAATTATGGAAAATATTTGACAGGTTTCCAAAATCGGGGCAATATTTGTTGGTATTTCTGTCCCGTCAGAAAAAACCCGGAAACTGAAGAGGCTTTAGCTTTCGTTGTTCGCACGCCAGCCCGCAAACCCAGGGCCCTGAATCTGATTCTGAAATTCTTTCGATTTTTCGTCATTTGTTTCTAGTCCCCCAGTCTCTGTTTTCTTAATATTTTCCTCACGGAGTAAAAACAAAATCTTTTTGGTTCAAGAATTCATTAACTGGCTTGATTTTTTTTAGAAATGAGACTGAAAATTGTCCACCAAAATCAAGTGAACCCGGCAGGGAAGACTGGTGATGAAGAAGGAATCAGTTGAATCGGGTGATCAAATGGAGGAAACCCAGATGAATCCTGCACCAGAGGATGAGTCCATGAAGGAGAATTTGACGGTTCCGGTGGTTTCTCCAATTACTGCTGGTTGCCCTGTGCTTGTTTCTGTGTGTTTTCTTGGCCTGGAATTTGTCAATTTGATGGTTTTGTGGGTGAAATTACTGAGCTGATTTCAGATCTGATTTGTTGTCGCTAGGGTAAGAGGAAGAGGAAACCTAAGGAGCAGTTGATTGACGAGTTTTCGCTGCTCACCTCGAGCAAGAAGAAGAAGAAAAAGTCGTCTTTTCCCAAATCAAAATTTGTGAGACATCATTTATTGTTTCAGTTCTTCAACCAGAGATTCCTTTTGTTTTAGTTTTAAAAAAAAAGTATTCCCGCCCTCTCTTTGGTGTTTGTGTGCCAAGGAGTTTGGTTTACATTCAGCAAGGCATCGAATTTGACTCCTGTGAATCAAGAGATAATCCAACTTGATTCCTGATTCGTTTGACTCCAACTTCCGAACCGTCTAGTAGTTACTATAAGTTGGAGGAATCCATTATATTGCTTTATAAACCTTACCAAATCCTTCCTACAAACTGACAGTGAAAAGGGGTATTACAAAGGATATCGTGAGCTGTTTGTTCTTGAAAATGTTCTAGCTTTGATCTTCACTGGTGTAATGCATCTGAAAAATTATAAATTATTCAGTCGGTATGCCATAGGTTGTGAATTAATGTTTCCTGTTTAAATGTATTTGTGTAAAGTGGCCAAGTACATTTATCATGGATTGATGTTCTTTAAAAAAATCTCAGCTGAATAAAAGTCTGTTGTTTCAATGATGTTTGCAATTAACATACGGATGTTAAAATGCATTAGCATGGGACACCTGATGACGGAGGAACATTGATGAGGTCTGTTCAATTTAAGTCACCCATCATGATTCGAGCAGAGGAGGTTCAGTTGAGTTTTGGCGATGACCAGCCTAGCTTTCTGAAAGCCTTAGTTAGATCACATGTCGGAAGTTGTTTCTGGATGGTATTATTTTGCTTAGAATGATGTTATCATGCCTTCTCACATTTTCTTGCTTGGATGAGTTCGGCTAAATTTTAATCTTCCGTGCAATTACATTTTGTCTGCAGGGTCTTCCCGTGCCCTTCTGCAAGCTGCATTTACCGGCTGAGAATACAACGGTTAATCTTGAGAACGAAACCGGAGAAGAGTTCGGAATGAAATACATAGCACATAGAACAGGACTAAGTGCCGGATGGAGAAAGTTTGTAGCTGGGAACAAATTGCTTGAAGGGGACGCTCTGATCTTCCAATTAATCGGACCTTGCAGATTTAAGGTATATTATGTAATATGTCTGCTGACAATATGCATTTAATGCAAATGCCACACCTTTAGAGGTGAATGCCTTATGGAATCATGGGTTCATCTAATATTATGTTCTGATTCTGTATGTGTACATAATAAGAGCAAATGATTTGACTGAGGTAGATGGTGCACTTAGCCTTCTTACTTTGGAATTTCAAACGAAAAGTGACGCAGGTTTTGCTCATCTTATTCCTGTTCGATTAAAACATGTATCCTCTTATGTGGCATTTGGAGTATATTAGCTTCGTATGCACATAATCTCTACCATTTCTAAATCTTGAAACTACTGGATCGAGGGAACAATGGATGCACAAGGCAAGAAGAAAAGGCCCCCCAAACCTCTTCCATTAACGGTCTTCCAGAAATCGAATCAGAAGGAAGACTCGTCAGAGCCACCACTTGGAACAGCCAGAGGAGCATTCAGGAATTGATAGTGATGAGGTTGCTTCGGAAGTCTTGGAGGCTCCAAGTTCTCAGGATTTGCTTTTCGTTTTAAAGATGTTAAAAGTTTCGAGGAATTTCACATCATGATAAATGGTGTGTGCATCGAGCCTGAGCTCCCAGAAAATATTCGTCGAAAATACTACGACCTATGCTGCAGCAAGGATATGCTTCTTCATGATCATCTCCTCCCAGGCCTCTCCAGCAAGTTAGCGGCTGGAATGATTTTCGAAACAGTCAACACTGCCGCTGCTATACAAACTTGTAAACTCGCCACCCCAAAAAAAGAATTTGAAGTGTGGGAAAAATCTTTGAGGTCTTTTGAGCTTTTGGGATTAAAAGTCGGTTTCTTACGGGCTCGGGTGCGTCGACTGCAGAGTCTTTCTTTCGACTCGGAAGATGCTTTCGAGACAAGAAGGTATTGGGATGTTAAGACTGAACATGGTCGCATTGAAGTTGAGATTCAAAATCTTGAAGAAAAGCTTGTGGAACTTAAAGAACTATCTGCAAAATATGATAGTGAAATAGAGAATCTAAAGTCGAAAACTGAGAGCTATGATAGGAATTTCCAGGATGAGGCTAACGCTAAATGGTGACATTCCCTTGGACATTGATAATCAAAACTTGGCTCAACTTTGAGAATGGAGAAATGGGTAGTTTAGGTGGTTAGCTATGTTAGAATTTTATCATTAACATATCAAGAAGATATTGGGGATATTTAAAGAAGAGATTTGAGTGTTATATGGTTTTGTTTATAAGGCACCCGAGTAAAAAGTTTATTTGAAATTGGAAAGAAACAAGAGTTATAGGGTTGCAAAAAGAGTATTTATTACATTTTCTGATTCTAATAAAAGATACGAGTCTTTTGTTCTTCAATCATTCGACGATTAATGAATGATATAGAGTTTATGATTTTTTCTATGCAGACCACGGAATTCAAAGTTGCGGAGTCTGGTTTGGTTCAGTTTAAAGGTCTATCAAGATTTTTTAGCCTAGACGCATTTGATCTGATATCAAAGGATTTGCCACCAAATACTAATCCTTGAATAAGAAGCTGTTCTTCATTGAAATATTGTATCAAATGCATATTTAGTAAATATAGTATCAAAATTGAAAGGTGTTGGATTAAAATTTTGGTTCATGTGGCCACCACCCTTACAGGCAAAGTGGCATAAACCTATTCTAGTAGTGCGAGGTCTGAGTTTGATACCAGGTTAAAGCACAAATCCCAAAAGAATCGATTCATGTATTAAAATGGGTCATTCTCTTACAATAATTAATGAATTTATCTTAATAAATCTGATTAAACCATACTAAATACTACGTGCCTACAAATTTTCATGTAATGTTGTGATTCCTAAAAAGAATGCTCTTTACATTATATTGATTATGGTGGAGAATCTGGAGATCCTACAATAGTCCTATTGATTGAGCTGTCAAATCTGACCAACCCGATCCAAACTAGCAATCGCTGGAATCTTTATTTCTCGATCTTTCCTTCTACTCATCCATGTATCGATCCAGTGTATTTTCCTGGTAGATCCATATTTCTTGATCATCCCCCGTGATTTTACCCTCATTAGTCATTACTCTTCACTGACCTCGAAAAGCTGCACAAAATTCAAATAAGTTCCTACTATAATATTCTGTGCAACTTTTATGAAGCAATGATGATTCTTTTTTGTTTTAAGTTTTATTCGAAAAACGAATAATGAGTAAAAAAGAGAAAATAATTGAATAAGAGTTTTCGCAAATTGAAAACTTTTGTGTGACATTTTCCTTCATGATTTTTATCCATGATCAATTTGAATTAAAAATCTTGACTACATTTCTTAAATTATTTGCTACTTACTCTATTCTTAGAGCGGTTTTATCACTATTTATCTTTAAACTTCTAATTATTTTCTATTATGCATTTGTTATATCTTATTAAATAAATTACTAAAAAATCTATTTTTATATTATAAATTTATAGTTATATATATCAAGTATTTTAAAAACAAAATGTGTTGCACACATTCATTACATAATATTAATGTATTATATTACACCCACAACACTTGTGCTCTGTCCGTCAGTACTTAAAATACCAAAACAATTTTTTTACCACCTCATACTTAATTAAATAGTAAAACTGTATTTGTTATTGAAGAGGGAATAGTCGTGCTCATACAAATAAATATTAATGTTGTTAAAACTATGATTTTTTAGAGTGGTTAGATGTTGGATACAAACGGATCGGTTAGTTTTGAATATTTCTCGATTCATACTTGAAATTATCTAATTTAAGCCTACCACAAACACATTCGATAATTTTTTGGATCACTTTGGGATGCCATAGAGTTCGTGCTAGGTGCTCTTACGTTCCAACGCAGTCCTAGGTGCCTCTCCATTCGAGCCTGATTTATCTTAGTTAATAGTCCATAGACTTATACAAACTTTGATATTCTAATTTATATTTTATAAATATTCTACAAACCACGAGCTCATGAGCTTGAATTTGAACCCTAAATCGAGTCAAACACAAGTTCAAAATAATTCATTTCTTGCACATGAAATCTATTAAAAAAGCTTTCATTCAATTTTATTGGATTCATTTGTACCCTGTATCAGTAAGAAAGAATCAATACTCACCTTTTTTTTATAGCTAAATGTAGAGATGTCAAAGTAAGCGGACGGCATGAGCATGGTACGTCACGGCACGACACGTTTTGCTACAGTGGCGTGACGTTCCAGGCACGGCCCGTGACATGAGCCGTGCCGGGCCATAGGGTGCCGGCCCGTGGGCCAGGACGGCACGACACTTTACAATATTTTTTTTAGTATGACGATCGATCGGCATAACTGCCGATCGATCGCTGCTTGACTGATCGATCGGCACTATTGTGCCGAAGGTTTACTCGGAATGTCTTGGCAAGAATGCCTTGTTCTATAGCAAAATAATAGGATGTTGCTGGACCAGAATTGGGGACAAAGACTGTGAGTTGCCTTACCAATGAATTTGATTGGGCAATAATTGTGCAAGACAAGAAATCGAATGCAAGTTGTAGCTAGTAGGTATGAATCTTAGACTAGACATTCCGCATTCTTGCTCGTTAGCGCCCCCTGCCCCTTTTTGATTAGTTTAGTCATGTCATAAAGGAAAGCCCTTTGACAAACTTACTAATAGAAAGGGGGTGCGCTCAAGTATGCGAAGAAAGCTCTTCGAGCTTCTCTTAATATTAGATTATAGAAAAGTTTGTAGAAAAGGGCTTCGATCGGTCAGCCAAAAAAATAAAAACATGGGGGTCGTGCAGGGCCATCCTATTGTGGAAACGGACTGGTACGGCACGACCCGTTTCCAAACCGCGCCTATAGCTAAATGTATTCTATTCATATTGCAATATTATGATAATCCCCTAAACTTGAGTGACAAAAAAGGGTTGGTTTGATATGGTATCATCATCATTAACATAAAATATTCAACATCAATAGTGGATCTACCTCATAGCAACATCAAAATTTCCCAAAAGTGGGTCGGGTTTGGATATAATTTACCTCAAATACTCTTGTTAACATGGTTGTACATATAGACAAGTTGGATTGACCTATAATTTAACTGTCAAACCATTCAAATAGTGTAATGCACACATCTAGCGACCGATAGAGAAACTTCACTGACAATAATGTCGTATTTGGATATGGGGATTTCAAATTTTTTTGATTGTTTGGATGAATTCTTATTGGATGCATTTCAAATCTGCTATTTTATTAATTTATGTAAATAAAATAATAATTGTGATGTATTTGAATACACCAGATGAATGTCATTTCAAATCAATTATTCGTATGTTTCTCCAAATCAAATTACTTTGTGTCCAAATGCAACCTAAATATTCCGAATTTATTTTTCATTATCTTAGAGTAGACGTACTGAAATAGGGTTTTCTGTGGTCAAAGCATACAATATGATGGGAACATCAAAAAAAAAAAGAAAAAAGAATAAGTATCTCCAATCGTAATGAAATCATGTCCAGAAAAAATATACGAGAGAAGACCTAAACATCAAAAATAAGTAAAATGATTTAAATGACCGAATGTTTCGGCCGACAGTTCCAACCTATAAATTTTCTACTACAATATTTGGTCTTTGATAATGAGTTCTGAAATTATATTTAATATTTATCAAAAAAATGATAATTTTATATAGATGGTAATATATTACATTAATGAGTGCAATGTTTCTCAATGACAAGACCACTTTTTTTTTTAACCAGCATGTGGCAATTTACCTCGTATCATGGATTAGTGGTTTGTAACTATGTATTTAATCTTGTTGTTTACGAAATATAGTACAATGTTGCTGTATAATTTTCAAAAATTGTGGCTTGTCGTGGCGAAAATACCCCCGTTTAGTATGAGATGTTTTGCACCTACTTACAAACATCAAGTGGTGTTTTGCGTATTTTCAAATCATAGGGAGTTAAGTCGCATAGAACCGAAACCACATGAGGTAAATTACATCTAACCAAAATCTTAGGGGTAAATTGTCACAGTATAAAACTTTATCAATTTTTTCCTAATTTAGGTGCATATTACACCCCTATGTTATTCTGTAGGTATAGACTACCCACTGTATTATTTTTTAAGTACGTTTTACCACCCTGTATTAATTTTTAGGTGCGTTTTATCCCTAAGGGTACAATTAATATTTTACAATGTAATTTCAAGGTTCACGTATAAAAAGTGTGTGTCACACAAATCATACACGGAGAGGGTGTTTTGCACATATTTACAAACTACGGAGTAATAAATTGCATATTTTCAAACCATATGTAATAAACTCTCTATTTGGAAAACCACAATGCAGTTCATTGCTAAAACCCAATTTTTTTAGCTTTCCACTTCTCTCTATGACAAGACCACGTCAATGATGAACAAAAATTGTCCAAGCAGATGAGGTGCCTGCTTAGCCCGCGCGGTTAAATATTGTCGGAAGACCCAATCGTAACTATCAGTCAACAGAAACTGATGAACGTGCATTAAGAGTTGTGAATGTCTAGGACACATATTGAGCTGATCGTGTCATGATTATGAGCAGATCGTGCTCCAGATTTGGCGCACCACAACTACTGAAGGAATCACTATAAACACAAAACATCAGATATCATAAAAGAACAACTCAATTACTCTAAAAAAACACTCTAAGTATTACACCAGTGATGTGGTAGGGAAATTAGACCACATCGGGTAAAATCATTGCCGAACAAGAAAGTGCCCGAACAGAAATTACCCGAAGAGGATGATACTCTGCTCGGTCCCACGTGGTCAAACAGTGGCATAAGACCCGGTCATAGCGGTTAATCAACCCGCATTTCCCGGACACGATGGAGCATTTAATGGGGCAAATTGTGGGGAGGTGGCCGAGAATGGGGCAAGTAGTTAGTGGCTTAATTAGTGGCTGATTAGAAGGCTTAAATGGAGGGGCCAATTGTTTAAAAAGGGGACTTGGCTATCAATTTAGAAGATCTCTTCTTGAGAAGGATTTTTCTCATTTACTTTATTTTGCTCAATCCTTGTACAATACATGGTAAAAATCATCATTTATAGTGAAATTTTATACTGGACTAGGTACCGTGGTTTTTCCCTTCGTTTTGGGGGGTTTTCCACGTAAAAAATCATGATGTCCTATTTATTTTTTCTGTCTGCGTTTACTCTACCGAATAGCAAAAATACGGGATCACATCATTGACGCCGTCCGTGGGAAAATTGAGTGTAAGGCGTGAAGAAAAAAACAAATTGAATGGTTGACTGTTGGATCGGTTGTTAATCGATGAATCTCAGATCCGGAAGCATCATCTCCGTCGGCCATCAAGAAGCAAGCGCCCAAGAAATCAAGAATCTGGGGAGGAAATTAATTTGGAAAATGTGGCTGATTGTTCACCTCCTTCCTCCGTGGAGAAAGATTTCAAATTTAGGGATACTCTGGTTGCTCTTCGTATGATGCACGCTCAGCTTCAATTAGCGAAAAAGATGATCAATTCCTCTTCCCAACTGCAATTATTATTCTTTTATGTTCTTGCATGTTCTTAGATCGGGAATGGCAAACACTAATCTCATAATCCCTTTTCCCACTTCTTCACATGAATCAAACCCATTAACCTAGAGAAAAGATATCCAATACTCTGTACGTTTCATCCATTTTAGGGAACATAATATCACAGATTCAATCCTTATGCTGGTTGAGCCAAATCTTTGGCATATAGGCAAATTTGATTTCCTAAATTCTTTGAAGGCTTGGGCTCCACGAACTACCCCACTTGGAGATCGGATTATGGATTGTCTGTCCTTCAACCACCACTAAGAAGCCTTCAAATCCGTAGCAGCTCCACCTTACAGTGACAAGTCTTCCGCACTGAAGAAGAATCGTTTCCACAAAAGAAATGCTTCCGATCAACTAAAAAGCGGCACTTTACAAGGCACGTCTTCTACATCATGCAGCGGCAAAACCACATCTGATAGCTCTGTGAATTCAATCCTTAATCCCCAACACCAGCACAACATAGTTCAAAAGATTTTTGAGGAAATGAAGAGATGAGCTTCTTCGTCAAGACATACCCAGAAGCGTTCCAAAGCTTGTTGCAAAAGAGAAATGGAGACAGGTCTGAATGGGAGTATCCGTGTGCTGTTGCTGGCATAAATATTTCATTCACACTTGTGCAAATGTTAGATCTTCAATCAGGGAAGCTAAGCACCTTGGCTGGACACCGTTTCTTTGAATTACTTTGAATTACTGGGGGAAGATGAAATGGCCTTTGGCAACCTTTTCTGTGTTGCCTTCAAAATGCTGGACGCACAGTGGCTTGAAAAGCGTGCTTCATATATGGAATTTACTTGTTCCACATGCTTATTAATTCTGGCATCAACATCTCATTCAAGAGCTTGGATGTTTCATCTTCTTCAGGGAAGTTTTTTGAATTTTGTTATTTCTATCATTCCTTTTCCAGTCTATAATTTAATTGCTCAGCAACTTCAAGATGAGTAGTTATGATTAAGCCATTCTACGGTAATCACTATGATTGGGAAATCGAATATAAAATGATTAGCAAAGTGGAGAAAAGAACGTCAATAGGCATCAGCAAGCCCAGCTGAGGTACGAGAAATCCGAATAGCAAACACATCTACTTCGGAATGACAGGTAAGTATTGATTCCAAATCGCTTAAATTATAACTATTATGTGATCTGTGTCGAGAAATATTGCTCGCCTAAGTCATATAGATATTGCTTTGCATTTATGAGATATTCTAGACTTTGCAAATTACCATAATTCATATATCCAGCATGTGGCAGGAATATATGACAATGCAAGATCCACTAATATTGATGTTAACATATATCAGCTCATGAATTGAGAATTAGGATCAAGCTATGATCCACAAGGGCAAGGGCCACCGAAAAATATGTATCTTTCATGAAACAAATACCATTCACACAGGTGTGTATTTTATCTCATTTATACAGTTTTATCTCGCAACATATATACCAGTCTTTGTATTGTAGCTGTGGACAATGCCAGATGGAGATAATGGGGAATGATGCATGTTATTTATACTGATATATTAAGGAATTTGTTGCGTTTTTATCCTCTTTCGGCTTCCTTATTCGGCTTCAAATTTCTAATCATGAGCACACTTCATAATGGAAATATATTGTAAGAAAACCATACGAACACAATCTCTTAAGATTGTGACGGGATTTCAAACCTGAAAAGTGGCCTTCATGGAGATAGGAGGTTCAGTTCATTGCTATACCATGCATTTCTGGAATTTGTTTTGGTAATTTGGTTATGAATACATTGATTGATTTGCATTTAGTGTGGATTCATCTAAAGAGATGGAAAGCTCTTTGACTACATGGAACATAATGCTCTGGTATCATGGAGTAGTTTGATTATGGGATATGCTCAAATTGACATATGGGATCTTACGATGTCGTGATCCTTTGATTCAAATTCAAAGAAATCATTCAAGTATGTAATTAATTTTTCTCATTTGTGATTAATAGACAGAGAAGTTCGACCTTTTATGGTTAATAAATTTCTATGAGGCTCAAGATTCATTGTGATGGATTACTTGCATTACATTGGATTGAGATATTTGATGATACAATCCTTATGATACATCAAATACAAGATATTATTATTTTGGATAGTCTCTGTCTCGTATTTTGTGTATTATTGCAGTACTTACACCTAGCTCGAGGCGCGTTATAAATTGGCAATGTACTTTGTCGGTGCTTGGCCCATTCGCCTAGGCACGGCATAACTCAAAATATCGGGCCCTCGGCCTCTTGCTCATCGTTGCCTAGCTCATGACATATTCAACCTAACAATTGACCTTGACTCCGGTGCTCATTCTACATGCCCAGTTTAAGGTTATTTCTTCTCAATTGTTAGTTTAAATTCCTATATATGCATTTTGTGTTGCACTATTTCAGGTACCACAGTGCACTATAGTTCGGGCATGCAATCTGGCAGTAAGGCCCAATTATTGGTGCTCGGGATGTTCGAGTACGCCATATTATTGGTACTCGGGATGTTCGAGTACGTTCAATTATTGGTGCTCGGGATGTTCGAGTACGCCCTATTATTGGTGCTCGGGATGTTCGAGTACGTTCTATTATTGGTGTTCGGGATGCTCGAGTACGTTCTATTATTGGTGCTTGGGATGTTCGAGTACGTTCTATTATTGGTGCTCGGGATGATCGAGTACGTTCTATTACTGGTGCTCGGGATATTCGAGTACGTTCTATTACTGGTGCTCTGGATGTTCGAGTACGCCCTATTATTGGTGCTCGGGATGTTCGAGTACGCCCTATTATTGGTGCTCGGGATGCTCGAGTACGTTCTATTATTGGTGCTCGGGATGCTCGAGTACGTTCTATTATTGGTGCTCGGGATGATTGAGTACGTCCTATTATTGGTGCTCGGGATGCTCGAGTACGTTCTATTATTGGTGTTTGGGATGTTCGAGTACGTTCTATTATTGGTGCTCGGGATGATCGAGTACGTCCTATTATTGGTGCTCGGGATGATCGAGTACGTCCTATTATTGGTGCTCGGGATTTTCGAGTACGTTCTATTACTGGTGCTCGGGATGTTCGAGTACGTTCTATTTGGTGCTCGAGATGTTCGAGTACGCCCTATTATTGGTGCTCGGGATGTTCGAGTACGTTCCATTATTGGTGCTCGGGATGCTCGAGTACGTTCTATTATTGGTGCTCGGGATGATCGAGTACGTCCTATTATTGGTGCTCGGGATATTCGAGTACGATCTATTATTGGTGATCGGGGTTGCGAGCTTATTTTATTTATTGTCCGTTGTTGGCGGGTTAAATACATGATCGGGATGTTTGGTATGTATTTGAACCTAAAACGTGACTAAGTGATTGATGCTCGGGGTTGCGAGCTTATTTTATTTATTGTCCGTTGTTGGCGGGTTAAATACATGATCGGGATGTTTGGTATGTATTTGAACCTAAAACGTGACTAAGTGATTGATGCTCGGGGTTGCGAGCTTATTTTATTGTCCGTTGTTGGCGGGTTAAATACATGATCGGGATGTTTGGTATGTATTTGAACCTAAAACGTGACTAAGTGATTGATGCTCGGGGTTGCGAGCTTATTTTATTTATTGTCCATTGTTGGCGGGTTAAATACATGATCGGGATGTTTGGTATGTATTTGAACCTAAAACGTGACTAAGTGATTGATGCTCGGGGTTGCGAGCTTATTTTATTTATTGTCCTTTGTTGGCAGGTTAAATACATGATCGGGATGTTTGGTATGTATTTGAACCTAAAACGTGACTAAGTGATTGATGCTCGGGGTTGCGAGCTTATTTTATTTATTGTCCGTTGTTGGCAGGTTAAATACATGATCGGAATGTTTGGTATGTATTTGAACCTAAAACGTGACTAAGTGATTGATGCTCGGGGTTGCGAGCTTATTTTATTTATTGTCCGTTGTTGGCGGGTTAAATACATGATCGGGATGTTTGGTATGTATTTGAACCTAAAACGTGACTAAGTGATTGATGCTCGGGGTTGCGAGCTTATTTTATTTATTGTCCGTTGTTGGCGGGTTAAATACATGATCGGGATGTTTGGTATGTATTTGAACCTAAAACGTGACTAAGTGATAGATGCTCGGGGTTGCGAGCTTATTTTATTTATTGTCCGTTGTTGGCAGGTTAAATACATGATCGGGATGTTTGGTATGTATTTGAACCTAAAACGTGACTAAGTGATTGATGCTCGGGGTTGCGAACTTATTTTATTTATTGTCTGTTGTTGACGGGTTAAATACATGATCGGGATGTTTGGTATGTATTTGAACCTAAAACGTGACTAAGTGATTGATGCTCGGGGTTGCGAGCTTATTTTATTTATTTTCCGTTGTTGGCGGGTTAAATACATGATCGGGATGTTTGGTATGTATTTGAACCTAAAACGTGACTAAGTGATTGATGCTCGGGGTTGCGAGCTTATTTTTATTTATTGTCCGTTGTTGGCGGGTTAAATACATGATCGGGATGTTTGGTATGTATTTGAACCTAAAACGTGACTAAGTGATTGATGCTCGGGATGTCTTTTCCCCGAGCTCGATTATATCTTCCGAGTTTTATGTGCTCAGCCATTGGCTGCTCAGGATATTTCTTATTTCAACCCGAGCTTTATTTGCTCGTGATAATTATTAAATCTCAAAATTAGTTGAGCTTTATCTGCTCGGGATGGTTCCTTCGAGCCCGATCATATTTATCTGCTCGGGATGTTCGAGAATTCGGACGAGCTCTACTTGCTCAAGATATTTATTATTTCAGACGAGCTTTATTTGCTCGTGATAGTTATTAGCTCTGAGGATTGGATGAGTATTATTTGCTCGGATGCTCATTATTTCTGGAATTCGGACGAGCTCTACTCCCTCAAGATATTTATTATTTCAGACGAGCTTTATTTGCTCAGGATATTTTTTATGTTCGATTTTCGGGAAGGATTCTTTATTTGTGTTTCAGAAGTTCTGGATGGTTATTCAATGGGGTATTCGATGAGCTCGAATGTATTGTTTGTTGTACCCATGACGAGCTTTATTTGCTCTGAATATTTCTTAAACTGGAGTTCGGAAGTATTTATCTGCTCGGGATGCTTATATATTATCTCTGGAGCTCGGTTATATCACACGAGTTTTATGTGCTCAGTATTTGGTTGCTCAGTCTTTGGTTGATTTTACCCGATGTATATAAACCAAGATCTCGACTTCACTCATCTTGCTTTACTTCAGGGGGGTGATGTGATGTGGTAGGAAATTAGACCACATCGGGTAAAATCATTGCCGAACAAGAAAGTGCCCGAACAGAAATTACCCGAAGAGGATGATACTCTGCTCGGTCCCACGTGGTCAAACAGTGGCATAAGACCCGGTCATAGCGGTTAATCAACCCGCATTTCCCGGACACGATGGAGCATTTAATGGGGCAAATTGTGGGGAGGTGGCCGAGAATGGGGCAAGTAGTTAGTGGCTTAATTAGTGGCTTAATTAGTGGCTGATTAGAAGGCTTAAATGGAGGGGCCAATTGTTTAAAAAGGGGACTTGGCTATCAATTTAGAAGATCTCTTCTTGAGAAGGATTTTTCTCATTTACTTTATTTTGCTCAATCCTTGTACAATACATGGTAAAAATCATCATTTATAGTGAAATTTTATACTGGACTAGGTACCGTGGTTTTTCCCTTCGTTTTGGGGGGTTTTCCACGTAAAAAATCATGATGTCCTATTTATTTTTTCTGTTTGCGTTTACTCTACCGAATAGCAAAAATACGGGATCACATCAACCAGGTTCTTCGTATTGTTTTTTTACGCATATTATGAAGAACTTTAATGTTTTTGCTTGTTCGATTTTTATACCACTAGTTATACCGAGCAATGACTTGATCGTCGAAATGACCACGTCAAGGATCTCCTCGACGGCCATATAAATTTGGGATAATCTTGTCAATCATATAAATTGTTGTCCTGAATTAATTTGGATTATGCACATAAATGTGTCCGTTTTTCCTTCTTTTCTCGTGTGAAATTATATGCTCGAATATTCCGAAATCAGCTAAATCACACTTATGGCTATTAAGTCATATATGTTACAGACTATTCAGAAAATAAAATTTAAGTGTCATTTTTTTTATAAAAAAATTATGGTAATCTATGAACGTAATTAATCATGTCCTAGGAGATATAATTTGATATCAACAACAAGAAGTTATAAGATTGTGACTTAAAACAAATTGTTGCATATGCACTGCTTACCAATTCAAGATCTTTGATGTTTGAACTTTCCCATTTTCACTATTTCTTCGTATTAAAATGGGTGAATTGCCATCAATCTACTCTAATTCTAATGATTATTATTTTAATCTTTCTATCTTAAAAAAGAGTTTACCTCTTCTACAAGGTTTTTAACATTTGTTCGAAGAATGAATTTCAAGATTCAGGAGCAGTCATATTAAAACATAAAGACGAATTTGTAATTTATGTCAAAATATAGGGATTCATATATTATTATTCAAGTTAGAGGTAATAAAATTATTACACGGAGAAGACAATCATGATTTTTCTGCTTTAAAAATTAACAAAAGCCACATAAAATTCGTCCTACAAAGTATATGTAAAATCAGTACTTGAAATGATGGCAACAACCTTAACTTTTCCAAACAGTTTCCTTTTCAGTGATTTCACTTCGATGTATTCTCATCTGAAGTCCACCAATACCTGATTTGCAAAGATTCTCAAAAATTTTCGTGGTTGGCAAATATATACTGTTTATGTTGTTGTGTAGATATGCAAGAATTGGACATGGATATAGATGCATATTTTTTTTTATTGGAAGGAAGATTTTTTTGTAAATATTTTTGGGTCATTGCCCGGACTCAAACTCTATGAATGAAAAGTTTTTATAAACACCCCATGTTTATTTAGCTTTAAAGATCTCAGTAGCTTATTTATTATAATAATAAGTGATTCATGCATATCCCGAACTAGGGGTGAATTTCTCCAATACTCAGGGGCAGCTACCACCCAAATTTTTTAAAATTATATGTAAATAGTTTACCCTCCCTAAAATTATTTGTACCATCCATTTATTTATGTTATTGTTTATATCACATCAACATATATTATAAATTCGTCCATGTCCGGAATTCATAATTAATATATACCTGTCGGTTCCAATAAATTGGTCTTCTTTTTCTAGAAGAAAAGAGGCGATCACCACATATTTGTGAGTTTGTTTGGCCAAACTTAACTTAAATATTATCATGTCTATCTGCTCGGGATGTTTTTCCTCAAGCCCGATCATATTTTATTTGTTCGGGATATTTTTCCTCGAGCTCGATCATATTTGATCTGCTCGGGATGTTTTCCCTCGAGCCCAATCATACCTATCTGCTCGGGATGTTTCCCCTCAAGCCCGAGCATATCTATCTGCTCGGGATGTTTTTCCTCGAACCCGATTATATTTATCTGCTCAGGATATTTTCCTGGAGCTCAGATATATGTTTTTGGTGCTCATGATGGGCTTTACTTGTTCCGCATGCATATTAATTCTGGAACTATCACGAGCTTTATTTGCTAGGAATATTTCTTATACTGGAGTTCAGACATATTTTATCTGCTCGGGATTTTTTTTATTATCTCTTAACTCAGTTATATCTTATGAGTATTATTTGATTGGATGCTTATTATTTCTGGAGTTCGGACGAGCTATATTCGTTCAGGATATTTATCATTTCAAAAGAGCTTTATTTGCTCGGGAAGGATTCTTTATCGGTGTTTCAGAAGTTCTGGATGGTTATTCAATGGGGGTGTTTGATGAGCTCATATGGATTGTTGTTGATGTTCAGGATGAACTTTACTTGCTCTGCATGCTTATTCATTCTGGAACTCTCACGAGTTTTATGTGCTCAGCCTTTGGTTGCTCGTGATATTTCTTATTTCAAACCGAGTTTTATTTGCCCGTGATAAGAAATATTCCGAGCAAATAAAACTCGTGAGAGTTCTAGAATTAATATGCATGCGGAACAAGTAAAGCCCATCATGAGCACCAAAAACAATATATCTGAGCTCCAGGAAAATATCACGAGCAAATAACTATAGTCGGGCTCGAGGGAAAACATCCCGAGCAGATAGATATGATCGGGCTCGATGGAAAACATCCCGAGCAGATAAATATGATCGG
The DNA here is from genome assembly GCA_907163345.1 of Haberlea rhodopensis. NCBI lineage: Eukaryota > Viridiplantae > Streptophyta > Magnoliopsida > Lamiales > Gesneriaceae > Haberlea > Haberlea rhodopensis. Next base: position 32,399 of record CAJQUN010001745.1, read on the forward strand.
TCTCGAGGGAAAACATCCCGAGCAGATAAATATGATCGGGCTCGAGGGAAAACATCCCGAGAAAATAAAATATGATCGGGCTGGCGCGAAAACATCCCGAGCAGATAGACATGATCGGGCTTGAGGGAAAACATCCCGAGCAGATAAAATACTATCGGGCTCGAGGAAAAACATTCCGATCAATAATAGAACGTACTCGAACATCCCGAGCACCAAAACTTTATCACGTTTTAGGTTCAAATACAGACCAAACATCCCGATCCCGTATTTAACCCGCCAACAACGACAATATCTCAAATATCCCGAACAAAATAGAACGTACTCGAACATCCCGAGCACCAAAACTCTGTCATATTTTAGGTTCAAATACAGACCAAACATCCCGCTCCCGTATTTAACCCGCCAACAACGGACATATCTCAAATATCCCGAACAACAATAGAACGTACTCGAACATCCCGAGCATAAAAAATATGGCCTTACTGCTAGATTGTATGCCCGAGCTCGATATAATGGGCCTTACTGCTAGATTACATACCCGAGCTCGATATAATGGGCATTACTGCTAGATTGCATGCCCGATCTCGATATAATTGGCCTTACTGCTAGATTGCACGCTTAAGCTTGATATAATAGGCCTTAATGCTAGATTGCATGTGTTGGAATCGAAGAGGGAAGGTGGATGAGATTCATTGGCTACTTTAGCTTTTTAAAATGAGTTTGCAAAATAAAAGAGTTTGCGCTTGCGGAAGGCTTACGTCAATCGATAAATAAAAGAAAAGAAGAAGTAAATAAATAAATAAATAAATGCGTAATGTAATAAAGCGATAAATGACAAGGATATTTGTTATAGAAGTTCGGTGATGAATCGCCTACGTCTCTTCTTCCCGGTTAGATAACCTCCAACCGAGGTTCCACTAGAACAAATGATCTTGGCCTTGAGGGCTCCAAGTTAGCCACAATACAACTCTTCCCGAGTTTACAAAGCTCTTCCCGAGCACAATACTCTTCACGAGTACACAAAGCTCTTCACGAGCTACCAACACTCTTCACGAGTCTTCTTGGCCTTAAGGGCTCCAAGGATAGCCACAACACATGCACCAACTTTACTTGTTGATGACTTTACAATTTCCAACTTGCTTTGGTGTTGGAGGACCTTTACAATAAACTCAACAAAAACACCTTCACGGTGTACTCACACGAAGACAACAAGACTCTAACAAAAAGAATGAGTTACAAACTCCAATACAACAACAATGTATGGAGATTGCAAAGCTATTAAAGAATTGAATGAGCAAAACTTTGTAGAAGTTTGTAGGCTTGTTTCTTGTCTTCAAAATGCTCCAAAGCATCAATATTTATAGTGTAGGAGGCCCCCTATGCTCCTACTAGCCATTGCTACACATAAGGCTGAAATCACTCCTCGATCGCCTCGGACATCGCCTCGGGCGATCACCATCGCCGCGCCCCAACGGTCGCCAATTTCCACAGATCGCCTCAGGCGATCCAAGCCAAAAAATGCCGTAGCCTCAGCTTCTCAAAATCTTTCATCGCCTCAAACGATCCAGCCATCGCCTCAGGCGAACTCCCCCTGCGCACGAGCCTCGGCGTCGCTCCAGTCGATGTGCGTGGCGATGCCCCGCCTGGGGCGATCCAAGCCAGGTTGTGCACACTTGATTTTCTTCAATCAATCCACTTTTTAATCACTTAATCTGCACACTAAGTACACACATTAGTATAACAAACAAGTTTTGTTGATCATCAAAACTCAAAATAATCCGGAGATAAATTAAAGCGTTAAACACAACCATGCGTTTAAGGCTCAACAGCATGTCCGAGCGGAAGTTACGAACTGAGGTCGGCCTGAAAGTACAACAAAAGTACACAAAAGACAAGACAGAAATAGTCCACAATAATAATATCTTGCAGTTATCACACTCTAAGAATTTAAAGTACCAGTATGAAAGAAATATTCGTAAACCCGGGCATGTAGTTCGAGCACCGAAGTCAAGGTCAATCGCTAAATTGAATGTGTCATGAGATCGCAACGATGAGCTAGAGGCCGAGGATGTTTTGAGCTCTATGTTCTTAGAGACATGTGTCGAGCATAGGCGAGATGCATATGGCCAACACGCCCTGAGCTCGGTGCAAAATACTGTAGAAAAGACGAGACATGAACTGTCCAAAGTAATAATATTCCACATTTAATATAGCATAAGGAATTTAAAGGGTTCAAGTGTCTCCTTGTCAACTTATGAAACTCTTTCCTAGTAACGACACAACCGATATTTGGATTCTGGAGTAATCAGGAAACCCAAAATAAAAAGCCAGTCTTGCAAATGCCGAATTATATCTTTGAAGAAGCAAAATCGTAATACCAAAACCCACTGACACAAATTTAAAACCGACTTCATGTATTTTTCATTAAGGATTCTTCAATACATCTAGAAATATATTTTACCATAAAGTCAAGAGAGTTAAAAGATGGTAATTTCCACAGTAAGTCAATTACTTGGAATCAAGGAAATCTTGATAATGTAATACGAAGACCCAACAACTCATATTAGACAGAGTCGATACCCACTAACGAATTCCTTCACAAGTATGTTGCCTAACTTTTCATCAGATTGTAAAATGTCATCGATTTATCAGATTAGTCATGGTCCATAGAATGTTTTATTAGATCTCCATCTATATAAATTAATTTATGGTATCAGAAAGCAAATAATAGTTCTACCAAATTTGTTGTATATAAAAATGATAAGCACTTCCCTAACTGAGATCTTGTTGAACTTTCCTCAACTTCGAATGAAATACAAGCGGCCTCGAGATTTCTACCTTGACTATCTAAAGTAATCAAGTTGGATGTTTTCTGCTTTCTGCTCATACCTCCCAGGGGTATGCCTAAGCTTCTATTTTTAAGGATTTAGATGGCCCCCTATACGGTTGCTATAATGGATCTAGCAATTGGGGCTCCTAAGATCAAGTAAAATCTCTTGGAATTTAATATCCATCTTTCATGCAAAAACCGATTAGTATCACCATCTTCAAGAAAGGACATTATTAAAAAAATACATTTATAGAACAAATAAAGTACTCTTTTTTAAGCCCTGGAGTTTGAAAGTACCATGATAATCACACAATAGTATAGATCAAAGAAAATTGGAAGGAATGTACCAAATATGGTGCTACTGTTTCACGATCAGTGGTGCATAGTTCCAAGATCCACATCCAATCTCCCTTTTCTAGATCTTAGATAATCAAGTTTCGAACCTCGATCCATGGACAGAATTGAGACAAAATTCCATCTTCTACTTCAACGCCTTATCTTGATGTTCCCAAAGACGGCGCCAATGATGTGATCCCGTATTTTTACCATTCGGTAGAGAAAGTGCAATAGAAAAAGTAAATAGACACCAAGATTTTTACGTGAAAAACCTCCAACACGATGGAAAAATCACGGGACCTAATCCAATATAAAATTACACTATGAACGATATTTTGTACAAGAGAATGAGCATAAAAAAATGATAAAGAAATGTCTTCCCCCTCCCTCTCAATAGCTGAGCCTCCCTGGGAGAGCCAAAGTGATGCCTCTTTAAAGAAAAGTCTCATCCCCCATCTCTTCCACTAATTGCCCACTAATCTTTCCCATTAATTGTGCCTCAACTTCTTGCTCCCACTCATTATGCCCCACTAATTGGTCACCTCTTAATTGCTCTTTATTTATGACATGTTTTATTCAAAACATGTTCAGAAAATCTTGTTTGACTAGTCTCTATGATCGGGTCTCATATCACTATTTGACCATGTGGAACCGAGCAGAGTATCATCCTCTTCGAGCATTTTCTTGTTCGGGTTTTCTCCTGTTTTGCAATGATTTTACCCGATGCGATCTAATTTCTCCACCACATCAATATTTGATGTATATGGTTTACCCTCCCAAAATTATTTGTACCATCCATTTGTTTATGTTATTGTTTATTATCACATCAACATATATTATAAATTCGTCCATGTCCGGAATTCATAATTAATATATACACGTCGGTTCCAATAAATTGGTTTTCTTTTTCTAGAAGAAAACAGGCGATCACCACATATTTATGAGTTTGTTTGGCCAAACTTAACTTATATATTAAGCTTTAAAAGTTTATAAGCGATTTTGACAACTTATATTCTACTATGAAAACAAACTCTAAAATATTTAGATAAATAAGTCACTTAAGATTATAAGACAATTTAGATGTGTAGTATTTGGTGGAATAGTGTAGTTTGTAAAATATAGCACACTACCCTCTTACATTGAAAGATGTGGCCGCCCAACCCCAAAAAAATAAAAATAAAAAAAGAATTTTACCCTTGTTTTTTTTAAAAAATCATTTTTTTTACATCCCAAATTTTTTTAACCCTTATGTAATATAAAAAAAATTCGGCCCCTAAGATTTTTTTTTAGATCCACCCCTATAAACGGTCTATTTTGAAAATCACACGGGAGTTCGTTTCCAGAAACCCAATAAATTAATTTAAAAAATGTGTAAAGGAACTATCATAGTTGCCAATATAATCCAAACTCGATCCCCGAAGGGTCCCTATATTTCTTCGCATTGTCACATGGATTGCATTTTGGGACGCAGACAACCCTGACCCTCTCCCATCTCGTTGTGCCTAATCCACACTTATATTTGGCAAGCGAAAACTGCAATATTTGTTATGTATTTTGTATATTTGTGATTTTGGTTTCCCGTGTTGTCAAAATTGGGTATGTCCAATATCATTCAATTTTTTTATATTTTTAGTCTTTATTTATAATTTTAGTCGTTTTTACGCGGGAGCGCTGAAATGCCACATGGAAAAAGGACTAAAGTTATAATAAAAAACAAAGACAATTGACTAAAACTGAAATTTGACAAAATTGGTATATGTATTGGTGTTTGTAAGATAGAGTGAGATCCGTTGATTAGGAATATTCCAATACATCGTTAGGACAAATCAAAACAGACCCTGGACAGTGGAGGCCATCCAGCTAGGTCATTAGTGAGGGGTAAATAAGTTAAATGGGTACAAAGTTGTTCTGGCATTATGAGAATTACTCTGGACTTATTAGAAGCCATTCTTCTTCCTCTCATCATTGATATTCAATTCTATGATTACACAATCCTTCCCCATTAAAAATAAATTTTATTGACTCACAACAATTTTCAGCAATCCTTTTCGCCTCTTCTCAATACCATCTCGAAATATTTAACGAGAATGCTAAAGAAACATGAATGGAGGCGTACTGTTCACAGATTTATGCGGCTCATACTCTGAGTTCTGACGCAGTCAAAGGTAATTCTATTAAAAGCACAGTTATTTTTACAACTATCTGCTTAATCATTCTTTGATCCCATATGTTTATGTGCTCGTGTATGCTTTTCTCTCTGTGTTTTGTGGAGGAAGAATTAATGGGAATCTTTTGGGAAATGTTAATGTTTTGCTATTTTGAAAACAAAAGGCCGGACTTGTGTGTTGTATTAGGAGTATAGGCAGTGGATTTTAAAGCTTAAAGTTTGTGTTTTCTAATGAAAAATGTCAATATCTTGGAGCTTTTATCTTTTTGATTTGATCCTACGCTTTCACTTGGCTGTACCACCTACAATCACGAGCCTTTTTGTGGTCCAGGCCCCGTGTTTATGACCAATAAGATTAAGGTATGTATCCAAGATTTTATTATAGAGTGAAACAAAAAAAAATTCGAGCACTTGGGAGTGTTTAGGACTTTAGAAAAAAATGACCCTTTTTTTACAAGCATTACTGTTTTTAGCAATAGGATCGAGAAGTTGCAGTACTCTGGAACTCTGTACAAAAATTATATTTTCTTGTTCATAATTGTGATAGTCATTAAGGTTTGTGATATAGCTTCGAGTCACTAGTTTTTCAAGCATTTATGTGTTACTCTAACCCTGTGATTGCTTCAATACTGATTGTACAAGGGCTACAGGAGTTCTTGACATTAGGATTCTTGAAAGCAGTAGGGTCTATATTTGGCCTGAACTGACAGTCATGAGGAAGTACTCAGGGTCGTTTAGGCACTGTGGTGCCTATACTAGCCCAGGAACACCCGAATATGGTGCTACCATGGATGAAGTTCCGAAAGGTTGGAGTTCAGAGCGAGTACCTTTGCCAACAAGTAGCGGTAGTAGAAGGCATATTAGTGCTGCAGCTTTGATACCCTTTAATAGTGGGAGGGCTTTGCCTTCGAAATGGGACGATGCTGAGAGATGGATTACGAGCCCAGTTTCAGGTTACAGTTCTTTCAATACTTCAACGGATCAACCTCAGAGGCACCAAAAGTCGAAGAGTGGCCCTTTGGGATCTCCAGGACTTGTGTACTTATCAAACTATTCACCCACCATGGATGGTGGCAGTGCCAAGAATTTCATGGGGAATTCGCCCCTTACGACTGGGGTGTTGGTCCCTGACGGTTTATCCATTCGGTATGATGCTAGGATTGTTACAAAATCTGATTCTCTCTACCCTGAAAATAATATAAACCGGAGTACTAGTGTGCCTGAACTGTCTGATATTCTCAGTGGAACTATTGTTCCTGCTTCTCAAGGTACATATGTTGTTCTCTCATATGATAATCTACTACAACGCTAGTTGCTTGAAAAGTCATGTTTTTAATTGACGAATCGAATATCTAGGAGACAGGCTTGATAGCACCGAGGAAGAAGGCCTAGTTTCCCCAGCTGTTTCACATAGGGATATGGCGACACAAATGAGCCCAGAAGGAAGCACTCATTCATCTGCCAAAGGGAGGCTATCATTCTCCATTTTACCTTCATCTCGATCAGGCCCAAATAACAATGTTACTGCAAAAGATGAAGTTAGAGATGTCCAGGTAGACAAAGGCACCAGCACAGGCAGGGACCCCAAGAAACAAGGGCTAAGAAAGATGAAAGATTCAAGGAATGTTGAAGACTTAGCTTCACCTTGGCATGGTGCTGAGGCAAGAAAAAACTTCAGGTATGTCAACATGGGACTTCGTTCGTTTGCCCAATTTGAGAATTAAGGATCATAAATTAGTGGATTTGTAAGATTTCAAAAGGATGCAAGATAACAAGGTTTGTTTCTCGGATTTCGCAGGTTGCAAAGAGAAGAGGCCAAGATTGGTGCTTGGGAGAATTTGCAGAAGGCTAAATCTGAAGCGGCAATTCAGAAACTTGAGGTTCGTGTTGATGCATCACACTAACGTTAATCAAAATTTAGTAAAAATGAAAACACGCATTTTCAGTTTCAGCGTGAATCGACCTATAGGCGAAACCACAAATTTAGTCATGTTAAACGACATGGCTTGTTTTAAATTTTCTAAAAGAATATAAATTCTGAACTTGCGTTGTTCTAACAAATTTGTTTGATCAGATGAAGTTGGAAAAGATGCGATCAGTCTCAATGGACAGAATCTTGAAGAAGCTCGAAACCTCACAGGCAAGAGCTCAAACAATGAGAAACTCACTACTGGAAAATCAAACTCCTCCAGCTTCTATATTTGTGAAGATACGTTCTCTCAGTCATCGCTTTCTATGCCATAAGAATTTGTAGTTCGTGGAATGATTCTTTCCTGGTTCACTATTAAATTAAAACTTCTTTATCCTTTATTGTCCTCAAATTTATTTGTCAACATTGTTAATGATACTTAAGCGATGGAAGTTCCTTACTGCGAAAGAGTAGCAATACTGGGCCAGGGAACTGCTGATTCATATGTACTTGACACGAAAAATCACATACTATTGAGATGGGATACCTTAGTAATACCAGAAAAATGTAACAGAATCAATCTGGACGTGGAATAGATCAGAACCTGGCTTGCTGAATTTGGTTATGTTTTATTTATCCCTAAAGTAAACCTTATAACACAATAGGAAATATCTTTGGATATCATCCAATTTAATAGTTAAATTGTAAAGAACAACTAATAAATAATCCACATGTTACATAGCCGACTAATATATGAATCTGACAAACATTTGGCTTCATGATCGGCCACAAATCCCCAAGGCAATGGATTACATTTCCAGAACAAGACCAGAAGTAGATGAAGCTATCTTGCAGTAACTAATAAGGCCTATACCTGTGATCTAGGCGTCATGGTGTCATGGTCAAGAGTTCATGCATATTAGGTTTTAGTAGTTTAAGATAATAAGAGGGTAGAGATTTATTTTTCTTATTCAGTCTAGTCTTTTTTTTTTAAATTTAGAATTTTTATTTTGAATTTATTTAGGAGTCATCTTATCCTAGAAATTTATGGGAGTAGTAGGAGGATTTAGAATTATCTTAGACAATTATGTAACTATGAATATGTGGCTTATTGAGTTATAAAATAATTATAGAATTTGCGGAAATATGTTGCGACATCGTGGAGTTCTCCCCTTTTACGAGCCTCGACAAACCCATCACCCATCAATCGCCCCATAACGAGATCCACAACCCGGGACCATAACAAATGGTCCGCCACCACCCCATACTGCCACCTGCTCCATAAACCCACTATGCACATAACATAGAAAGGATCGAGTGTCAAATACAATGGTGAGAATATACGAAGGGGGAAATTCAATACCAGGACCAACTGTACCCACATCGTCAAAATCTAGGCTGCTGTACATTCTGCCATAACTGCTGCGTGTATGTCCACCAAACCCCTATATCTCGGGAGGATTATTCATCATGAAATTACTACTAACGCTAGCATCATCAATTGGTGTAGCAGAATCTATTACAATCTGCAATGCATCAGATTAAACCTTCGATATTAGTCTTGAGTTTTTATTTCTCATTAACAGCTACCATGTATGTTGAAGACCAAAGAAATACAATAAATGTTTATATCAAACATCTGTAAATCGAAACGGGCATTTTCAAAATGTATTATCCTGAAGGCAGAAACGAATTCAACTTCGAGGAAACCAAGTTTAAAGCTTCATTGTGTATTCGCTTACAGAATTCCAGTTAAATAGAGTAAAGCAGTGACATCAGTCTATAGAAGGATTCTTGATTTAAAGCCTCTATAATTTCACCACCCGTAGAAATAAGGTTCACAAATGCAAGAAGTGATTATATAATGTATCAAATGAATTGGTGCTATGGTTTTGCGGGATATCTTCTGAGGACAGCCAATGGCTCAGGGCAATCCTGGTAACTGACGAAAGAGAAAATCAATCATCCCTCTCAGATAACCAGGTGATCATTTTTATGTTTGATCAAGGACACCAGTTAAATCAGTTCCAAGTTTTTAGGTACTTTTTCACGGAAAATTCTTGGGCTCACCGGATTTCCTCTTTTTTCACAAGTGACTGGTCAAAACTGAACCGCCAGACTGGTCTCATCAAACTTTGCCCGAGGAGTTCGAGTTTACAATGTCTAAAACTCTACGGAAGTTAGGAATTAACAATTGTCCGAAACCTAAACCTTCAATTATTTGGAAGGGAAAAATATCCGTAAATATCATAACTTCGCAGATGGCGTCATAACCTGATTGTTCACATATTTCATCACAATGGTGGACATATTTCTTAAAAATGGTGGACCGCAGATGGACGCAAAAACATATGTATGGGCAAAAAAAATATGTACTTAAAAATGAAGGGTAATTATAGGTTTAGGATGTCAAAATATAATTTTAGGGGAGAACGAAATTTTTGAGGGATAAAACTATAACTTTCAAGGGGTTTTGTAAATAATGTAATTCTGTTTTAGAAAAAAATTATTTAGGGTAATTAAATTTTTTTTTTAACAAGAGAGAGCGAGTGTCCTCTACCTTGCCTCAATGTGGCTCCCACCCCTGATTTCATGCTATCTTCTAGCTACATGGTCAAGCAACACCTTCATCAGCAAACTTTTTCAAAACCAAATCCTCGATGACAAGCCTCACTGGGGTTTGTCCCTACACAAAGTAGAACGACGATTCACTCAATTATCTAAATTTGAAGCGGTGTAAAATATAATGGAACACATCTACTCTTACCTTTGGAAGATAAACACCAAAAATCGACCAAATTATTACCACAGGCGAAGATCTTTCTGCACTTGTCTGTGTAGGTGGTGTCCCTTGAGGACATGTATGTCATTATATCTGGTATGTGTGTACAAAACACACACCATATGTGTGGTGTATATGTCTTGAAGGACATCATCCTTAAGTACAACAACAACACAAGCTCATTAATCAACAATATACAATTGAGTGCAACACATAGTTTAAAGATAACCGGCATTGCTTTCAGAAATTAACTCACTTCCATAAAAAGGACCACAATGATCATACAAGGTTGGTGCACCAAGTGCAGCATATCTAATTGCAGCACTAATGTAAGCATTATAAGCTCCCATATCCACCACCACCCACACCCTGAGGCATTCGGCTAAACCGGCCTGACAACGTCCCTCCTATAGTAGTTATCACTTATCAAGTGAATAAGATCAACAAACAATTATCATGTACTAAATGCAGATTCTTGATACCCTAGAATTAAAAATTACGGTTGATTGTATGTGTAATAGTGTCTTTATGCACAAAAATAAAGAAATTGGCCTATAAAAAAGAGCGAGTGACAGATGATAGAGACAGACAACACCAAACACAACCAAAAAAGATTGGGAGATTTCAAATAGTAGCCACCTTCGGAGTTGCTCTGTCCACAAACTATAGTTGATATTACCAATTCGTGCATATCAGCAATCAGATCATCCACTGAAACTGTGATTATAAAGAGGATGGAAGGTATTTTTGCAGCAATGACCAAATTGACAAGTCAACAAATGGTATTGCCTGCATATCGAATGCATATTAGAAAGAGTGAACAACACTGCAAGAAGTATTCACATTGAAGAGCTTAACCTTTCAGCGATTGATCAGAGTTGCCAAAATCATGAAAAGTTGCTCTCAACTTAAATTTGCTACGCAATTGAAAGGACGGGTAGGGTATGATATTGAATCATATAGTTAAAACCCACAAAGCCAAGACAAACTACAGGGGTGGAGCCAGGATTCAATAATACATGGGGGCTTGTCAGGCAAATGGCTGGATGAGCTGAAAAACTTAATTTTTTGAAAATTAACACTAATATTTTTTTAAAAAAATATTGTATGGGATTGGAGCCAACCCTAAGCTAACGCATAGGGTGGCTCCGCCTTGAAATACTACCCAGCAAGAGATGAATGGGAAGGAAGAACTGATACAGAACCGAAAGGTAGACACCACTAAAAGTCATAGCCAACTACACAACAAGTTGAATGGATGTGTCCATATGGTGTCTGAAAAAGACACAAGGATAGACATCAGGGGCTTGTCTCAATGGTTTTCACCCTCCACACACTTGGAATGTTGGAAATGATGTGTATTGAATATCAATTAAGGCATCGGGGGTCAACGAAACGAATCCATACGTCGGAGTAAACTTGAAGCCGAGTGATCGATCTCGTATGTTGGCCGCGTCGATCGCGACTCGAAGAAAAATACATTGAAAATTTTGCATGGCTCGATTGATCGCGGTCAATGGCTCGATCGATCGAGCAACACAGAAAATTGAAACATAAAGGGGCATGATCGATCGTGCCCCTTGGCGCGATCGATCGCGCCCTGTTGGTTTCAGCATATGGGTGCGTCTCTCATCATGTTTTAATGCGTTTTTCATGATTTGGTTCATCCAAATGGTGTCTTTTAGAAGGTCAACTTGGTCAAGTATATATAGAACAACCCTTGTTGGATTAAGCACACAATTTTTGATTTTAACAAGTTAGAGATATCAAATCTGAAACATTTGTTCATCTTCTTCCTTTCATAAAGTTGAGTGCTTTCAAACTGTGTGTTTTGTGGATTTGTGATTTAGAGTCCTCCTATCACAAATCATGGTCATTGTATCTTGGGAGACAAATTGCCAAATCCAAACCGTTAGACCCAAGGCGGGGCATATATGTCTTAAGGACGGAGATTACAATCTGCATCGGCATATACTTCAAAGCCATTGTTATTTTTGTTACAACATTCCTAGATAGACATTGATAGATAAATTTGGACAACAGAAAATGACTGACTCAAGATGGAGTCTTGTTAACTTCAAAATCCATCTGCCTCCCCATGCTCAAAAAAAAAAAAAAAAAGAAAGAAAGACAAGGATATAGTGTGCGTTACTTTTGCATGCACTTGAATTTTAGGCATGTGCAAATATACCCTACACTTAATTAACTTATTTCACAAAGTTTGAATAATCTTATTCCACATGTTAAGAGATACGGTTACAAATATTGAAAAAGGTCTACACATAAAAACTAAAAAAAAAAACAGCATTAAAAATAAAACTCACCAGCATTTGAAGATATAGATCCAATTCCACGATGATCTTGTGTTTTGGATCCTGAGAACAAAAATCGGATGATATGATGCTATGTATTTCAAACTGTCATTCATGGGGAATGAGAGACGTATTTAACCTTAAGGTATAGATATGAGATGTCCGTATTTTTCGAAATTGCAGCAAAGAAGACAATACCATTATTACTACTGAGTCATTAATCACAATATATTGAGGTATTCTACATTAATTAGATAACAAATCGAGACGGATCGTGCCACATTCGACAATCTTTTTCAAGAGCTTATTTCGATCAGAATACATCGTTAATAGGGGTGTACAATCAATTAAAACCAACCGATCGAATTTTACTCTTAAACCGAACCAATTAAAAGTCGGTTATTCGTCGGTAACCGAATAACCGTATTAACCGTTTTTTTTAAAAAAAAAAATAATTAGATATTTGATTTTAAAAATTAAAATTAGATATTTTGATTTTAAAAATTAAAAAAGTTAAATTTAAAAAAGAATGATATTGATTGATTTTTAAAAAATAGAAAAAGTTTAATTTTTTAAAAAAATATAAAAATAATTAAATTTTTGGTTAATAGGTTAACCGTATTAGTTTTAAATGAAACCGAAACCGAACCAAATTACCGATTTTTAAAAAAATCAAAACCGAATTTCCGAAATAATCGAACAGATTTTCCAAATCTGTTCGGTTTGTCTTGTTGTTCGAACTTTTGCTCACCGCAATAATCGTTAACATATAAACACATTTAGTCTCGCGTAAGTATAATCTCTGTCCCAATGCCCACCAGGAAAATCACAAAATAAATGATATTTCAAATTTTGCAATGAGCAGGCGTGCAAGACTAGAAGCATGAGGTCCAAGAAACCTTCAGTCACAGATGGTGGAATCCTCGCCACAAAAATTCTGGTCACTTTCTTTGATGGTGCTCTCATCTCCTCCTGCGAACAGCACATAAAAGATACAAATAGAATATGAATAGCAAGTTAGTACCAGGACCAGACACCAACAAATTCCGATACACAAATTCAGGTGGAAGCAAGTGGATAGGTTCAGGATTTTAAAATGACATTATGCAATGATTGGCATTGATTTTTTAGTCATAAAAATTCCATTCTGATTAATACTTGAGTGACGGACCCGGCTCCTCAGGACCGCCACCAGGTAAATCGAGGGATGTGTACGGATGACAGGTCTCTAAGGGAGGGCGGACCAACATGACCCGAACCTAAGACAAATCCCCACAATATTTCAGTGGAGAATTTGTCCCACAAGGGATTCAAACCTGCGACGTCGGAGGAATCTCCCCCACATCACCTCAGCTCTTATCAATCCATATTTACGTGAAATATATCGAAATTAAAATTTAAAACAAATTTGAAACTTTTATGTTGCGCTAAAATAATATATATTGTTACATTCAAAACATTGAGCTATTCATTTTTGACATAAACTTCATATTTAGGTCATAAAAGAGAACGTGATAAATGGAAAGATGATATAAATAATATAGTTTATAATATAATATATTACACAAATTTTTCAAAAAAATTGCATTTTGCATCTCCAAAATTGTAGTTGCCACCCCAAAAATTATATTTCCCCCCATTTCCCCCCAAAAATTATATTTGACCCTATTTTTGTTGTCATGTAATTTTTTATGTTATTATTTTTTAACCCTTTTTAAATAAAACAATATTATAAATTCGCTCATGCAACTAAGGTGCGTGGCATAGGCTTCACCTAACATGAAATATTTGAAAATTTCACCGAGATACATGAAAATAAATTCCGAATTTTTAAATATATTTATTTATATTTAATATATAATTATATATAATTATAGAATATTAACTTGCTAGCGGTTCGTAAAACTATTGAATAAAATAATGTGAGCTCAGCCAGCTCGGAAAAAAAACTGAAATATTTACAATTCAATATTTTGATACGAATCAAATTTTTTTGAGTCAGCTCAGTTTTTTAAAATAAAAAATAACGAAAACATGTGACTTGTTTGTCACTGGTATTATCCCCTATATGGTGCAAACAAACCTCTCACATCTAGCTAAAATCGGAATCACAATATTGCTCTCTCCACTTCATAATTCCTTTCTCCACTCCCAGCATGCATTCCTCCAAACTTTTCCTCTTCTCCCTCCTCAATTTTTCCTGACTTTCCTCGCCTCCGCTCAAACTGATGAATCCACATTCCAAATCAATAGCGACACGCTGAATCAGTAACGAAACGGAGGTGTCATTTCAGGACGAGGATCTCGGAGAAGGAATAAACGATGAAATTATCCATGGAGCCTCGACTCGGAGGGTCGTTGTTCTGGGGGAAAAAGTGATACGGTACTACATTTCTTACGGGCGCTGTCGGCAAAACAGGATCCCGTGCCGCGCCGAGATCTGGAAGGTCGTACTACACTCATAACTGTTTCAGAGCCAGGGGTCCGGTGCATCCGTACACGCGAGGTTGCTCCGCCATTACCCGCTGCCGAAGGTAATCTGATTCTACGTGTTTGTGTGTGTTTCTGCTGTGTTGATTAAG
>CAJQUN010001746.1:0-47257 GCA_907163345.1 Haberlea rhodopensis
TTCAGGAGAGTCATGATCTGCTGGTATTGAGTATCAGTGAACGTGTGGGGGCATTGAATGAGCAAGTTTTGTACCTGCAGAGGCAGATGCCGATTCGGCAACATGATGAGCAGATGGAGTGGGAGGCTTTGGATTGAATTTTGGCGGTTTACGCTAGGGAAATTTCTTAAGAAGTTTGTGACCCGGAGGATATCCAATAATGCGAAAACAGTTTCTTCAATATGACCCTGTATGCCACAATTTTCACATTTGACAGAGTTATGTTTCTTGATTGATGAAGAGTAAAAAACTGATGTAGGAGCATCTAAAGTTGACTAAGAGTAGAGAGTGTGCAATCAGTTAAAATGAACCGACTGAATCAATTTTTTTAAAAACCGAACGATCGAATTTTACTCTTAAAACCAAACCGATCGAACCGATTAAAAATCGGTTATTTCGGTTGGTAACCGAATTAACCAATATTTAAAAAAAAAATTTAAAAAATAGATAATTTGATTTTAAAAAAATAGATTGATTTTAAAATTTAAAAAGTTAAATTTAAATAAAGATTGATATTAATTGTTTTTTTAAAAATAAAAAAATGTAATTTTTTTAAAAAAATATTAAAAAATTAAAAATTCGGTTAACCGATTTTAAAATGAAAACCAAAACCGAACCGAATTAACCTTTTTAAAAAAAATCAAAATGAGTTTTTGAAATAACCGAACCGAGTTTCCAAATTAATTTGGTTTATTCGGTTTGTTCGGTTTAACCGAACTTTTGCTATCCCTAGCTAAGGAGGACATGACATGTCTGTTAGGATATTTCAGGATGATAAAGAATATGGCTTGATTTACAGATGAGAGTGGTGTCATGATCAGTATTTGACTTCGGATATGATAAGAATTGTCATAACCCATAGAAACTGTAAGAGCTTCTGTTGTTGCTCATGCTCGACATAAGCCTTTGCACTAACACAGCAAGACGGTAATGTGACAAGAGAATTGTATTCATCCCATAATCGCTTCAATGTCGAAAAATAAATAGAGTTGGACGATGAACCCTGAGATAGCTGAACGATATCCATGTGGAGAGAAAAAATACAAGAACCAAAGCCTCCGTACACTAAATGATACAATTGAATTTTCCTTAGAGATGGAGCTCATGATCCACAAAAGGACAATGACATTATATCGTTTCCATTGATGTAGAGCTGGATGATTAGTTTCTGGGCAGGGGCATGAACCATTGATGAAACCGAGTTTGTTCTTTGCACGAAAAGCCAATAGCATTGCTCTGCTCTAGACGCTATAGTTTTCAATTCCAAGAAGTGGATCTTGAATAAGAGAAATACTAGTAGCATTGGGACAAATGTAGATATAATGGATCATGGAATCCAATAGTGCGTGTAGAAGTCGTCTTGAAGGACGAACAATGATTTTGAAAAAAAATTAATAGCGGAAGAGAATTACTTCTGATGCCATGTTAAAGTGTGTGCAAGATGTTCATTGAATCATCAACAATGAAAGCACAACACTCGCATCACTTGCGGAAGAAATATTTGGAATAAAAGAAACACTTTATTCAACACACATCAAACTGAGAAATGATTAACATGCATATTTAAATAACTAATTACTAATTACTTACCATTATTTACTCTAACTAATATTATCTGCACCGAATAATGCTAACTAAGAAGATAAAACATACGTAAAAGATCATAAAAGATCATGATCCAGATAACATGAAATATCAGATAGACTATAACTAACATAGGTTTTTTAATCTTTTGTTTTTTCACATCCATGTGGTATAAACTCGTCCTCATACACGGAGATCGATCTTAAACGTGTCTTTGAGTTATTCACATGTTGGATCTGATTGAAAAAATGGATGATTGAATTCATGGCGCTGGTTTATCGGTGAATATATACAGGGAATGAACGTACCAGCTTGAACTGAAGGCTCTGATTCTCTTCCTCTATCATCTCATTCTGCAATAATATTCAGCCAACATGCATATAAGTGTTTAACATGTTCATGCAATATTATTGAGTTATATATATATGTACATAGTTGGTCATACATGTTTCCTCATCATCCTCACAAGATCCATCTGTAAAAAACACAAGAATTGCATGAGATTGTATTAGTGTTTTGAAAACCGGACCAGACCGATCGGTTCAACGATTTAACCGGTAACCGGTGTTTGATCCGGTTTGGTTGACTCTATAAAACTACCATGCTAAAAAATCAGTGGGAACCGGATTGAACCGGTCAAAAACCGGTTCAACCGATGAACCGGTCGACCGGTTCAACCAGCTGTTTCTTCATTTTTCTTTCTTTTAAAATTTTTTAATTTTTAATTTTTGTTAAAATTAGAAATCAAATTTTTAGAACAAAAATATGTTATATATAATTTATTATTATTGAAATAATTACAAAATAATATTTTTGTATATATCAAAAAAATCCATATAATTCCATAATATGTCTTGTATATTATATATAAATATGTTTAGTTTCTCATAAATTATAAATATGTGAATCATTTCATAATTTTTTGAATTTGTCTTATGATTTTGGGATATTATTTTTTTTTGGGTATTGATTGTTGTTGTTTAGATGTTTTATTGGTTTTTTTTTATGTTGAACATTTGGTTTGATCTGATTTTTCAAGTTTGACATGTAAATGATGTAATGCTTGTGTGATGACATTTTTTTTATTGTAAAGAACTTAAAATTATAACAAATACGTTATATGTATTTTACAAAAAATAAAATAGATATTATATAGTGCTGAAAGTCGTCACCCGGTCGAACCAGTAGTTCAACCGATCGAACCTGTAACCAGACACCGATTCCATGTCCGGTCCGGTTTTGAAAACACCGTGTATATATAAAGCTACCATATCCAATAGTGAGCGGCTTTTTCCCTGCAAAAACAAATAGTCAACCAGGAGAAAGAA
This sequence comes from Haberlea rhodopensis, assembly GCA_907163345.1. NCBI lineage: Eukaryota > Viridiplantae > Streptophyta > Magnoliopsida > Lamiales > Gesneriaceae > Haberlea > Haberlea rhodopensis. The sequence continues at coordinate 2,952 of CAJQUN010001746.1, forward strand.
GGGACCTGTTTGGTTTTGAGAGCTGAAATCCCGTTTGTTAGAGCTTCCTCTAAGACCATTAGTTCTTTGTAGTTCAGAGTAGTAATGTCATCTCCTTTGAGATGCCTAAAGTTGGAGAAAACAATTGATATAAGACAGAAAAATCATACAAAAAGAGGGTTTTCTAAGGGTATTGGACTAGGGAGTAAACCAGTAGACCTTAGCTCAATCTGCATGTTGTCATTCTCTTTCTTGATTCTGTTGATTTCGTTGTCCAAATGCTGGATTTTTTGGTCAAAATATTGCAAACAATTCAAAGGAGTTCATCAAATCAATCAATCGATCAGACAAAAGGTACATCAAATACAGTAATAAATGCGATGAAGTAATTTGTTGTTCTTATAAGGTAAACTAAGTCCCCATAAAGCAGTTTTTTTATCTTAGCATCAACAGGTCAAAAAAGGAGTTCATCACAAACTCTTTTTGTACAAAAATTATTTCCCATCTGGATCTATTTAAGTACATCAATTCAAGTTTTCCGGAATATGCGAATAAACTGAAAAGATATATATTCATAGGTTTCTTTCATAAGTTTTGCAAACAAAGGGAAGAGAGAGAGAGTCATTTCTTTACCAGATCTGTTCATTGATGTAACATCTCATGCAATTTCTTTGGTGTTCTTATCATGGTTAAAGCACTAAATCACTTGGGAATGAGGAAAAAAAGGTGGAAGGGACAAGGTTAAACTTAGATCTATCTAGAGATAGAAAACTAACTTCATACATAAGACTATATATAGATCTTTCAAAAAAATTCATTTGAATATTCTTACATAATTTCAGCAAAAACCCATGCTTTTGTTTTCAAATAATTAAGTTACCACAAGTATGAAAACTTGAAAAAATCTTGAATATCACTAGGGTTATTGATGAACTCGAACACAGAGTAAGTACCCTCGTGTTTAGCATCCCATAGCCTCTTTCCAGAAAGCTTGTGGTACTGCTCCAAAATGTCTGATAACCTTCAAATACAGATCAAGATATTATTCATATTAAACCTAGAATATATAATATATATATATATAAAGAATGTTAACGATAAACTTTTATTAGGGATGCTTCTTACGTAATGGAAGGACTGCAAAATTCATGCATCTTTCCTGAAGTGGAGAAGATGATAACAGAAACTTGAGAATCACAGAGAACACTGATCTCCTTAGCTTTCTTAATGATCCCACTTCTTCTTTTTGAGTAGGTGACCTGTCTGTTGCTTGAGTTCTCAATTCTCTTGATCTCAATCTTGCCTCTACCCATTTCTTCAGCACAAACTCTTAAGTTCTTTGCTTTTCTTGCTTTTGTTTACAGAAAACCCTTGAAGGAAAAATTTGAGATCTTGAAATGGTGGTAAGGGTAGGGAAGGAAGTGGGGGGCGGGGAAAGGGTATACGTGTAATTTGATGGCATTTTCCATTGTAGGATTAAGAGACAAGGAACTTTCGAAAACGTGTGCAAAAATGCTTCTTTTATAGGTGAATGACTTAGCCAAGACAACTGTTAAAATATGTTGCTTTAAATCTTTTAGCCATTCTTTGTAGTAAATCCTTTAACCTTGGTTCCACCTTGTTGCCCTTTGGCCAATATACACCCTCATCCCCAAATCTCTTCCACACTACAATCTCTGTATGCGATGTACAATATTAGGAAAATAACTGAGATATTTTGTGAAACATTAATATCCTTGGAATAGGGTTTTTTTTAACTCTTGGCTATAATGAAGGACAAGAAAGTGTTTAAGGTTGGTGCATTGACTTTTGACTTTAATTGTGAGAGGATTGTGATTGGGAAACATATTTGTATAGGTCGGAGTTGTACTCAATTATGGATCAATTCAATATGATTGATCTAAAATGATTGATGCGTTAGTTTACGTATTTTTATCTAAAAGATATTATATTTTTTAAAAAAAATTATATTTTAATATTAAATTGATGTATAAGTGACATTGCATCCAAATCGGGTACAAATAAATAATTTTCAAGATTAGTTAGTGTAAGAATAATGAATCCTTAACCATCAAATCAAATGTCAATATTGGGCCATGGTCATTAAAAGATGAATGACAATGGTGAAATTTGATACAAAAAACGATTGGATGGGACATGAAAGTTCTCGAGTCAAACGTTGTGTAAAATGCTGGTGAAAAGAAGTGGTCAGAATGTCAAATATATTTTGCCGGTGTGCATCACATTGGAGGGTCTTGGCTACCCCATGAAGTATTATTTCATAGGATAAATCCATCATATATTGAGAATTTTTCCCATTAAAATATCCCCAATGTATGTAGATCTATCCCCATAAAATAGTACCTCATGAGGTAGCCAAGACAAAAATCACATACATATAAACATATATGTGTAGCTTTGTTATTTTTATTATTTAACTGAAAATTACCATTTTCTTAATCATTATTACAACTATAATTTGGGGGGATTCGATCCCTTATCAATATAAAAGGAGTCATGTGACAAACAACCAGAATTACCATTCAAAATATTATCATAGACAAAATAGGATGTTTTGTGAGATGGACAAATGAATAGTATGACCCTCTAAGAGGAATTAGCTTTTTTACTCCAAAATTCCTACGCAATTGTTTTATAACTTTTATTTATCTCTAAAACTCCTCACTTTTTTTAACACTAAATACTTTTACAATTTTTCATTCAATTTTTTATGCAGATAAATCGATAGTACATAAATTTTTTGTATGTATGTAATTGTATTCAATGTTTGAATACATAGTTTAATCTACAGTTGCCTTGAAACATTCTGAAAAGTACTCGGAAAAAGGATATTACGATGCAATTAGTAATTTGCTATATTTAATTCCCATTAAAAGTTCATCAATGTCGTGAAAATACAGTTGCAGCTTCTGTAGTGTACTAATGTCTGTTTTCATGAGGTCCATTGTTATTACAAAACCAAAACCTTGAAATATGCACAATGAAATCTAAAGCCAATTCCCTTTCATAGTATCATTGCAGCACCACGATAGTTTCAACTGTGAAAAATGCCCATCTCGGAGAACACCACGGTTGTCGGAGCCTGATCCACCGGGTCTATGCCCCCTGTTCCCGCAACGCGCGTAGATTGGCCAGGAAGAGGTCTTTGAGGTGAACCAAAGAATTAGCTTAAAATTGGGTAAGAAAAAGTAAAACGGACGGTGACGGTAATTTTATTTAAGAAAGGACAAAATAGACTTTTTTGCTAAATAATCATGTGGATTTGCTTACAATCCCTTAGCTCGAGTGGGATTGATTTATCATGCAGGTGAGGGATTATTTTCGAGCCCAGATGATTACACGTGCCTCAATAAGTGAACCAACACTAGCCTGTTGGTCGTTACATAACTCCCTCGTAAGACAAAAACATTAAAAACGCTACTTGCAATCAACATCTCAATGCATCAAATCCAAAATAATACTTCGGTTAACTGTAAAAATCACACAATATTGGGAAGAAAACTGAAGAAGGATGAAAAAGAGGAGAAACCAAACTCAAGGTCCACGACACTCGCGTCAGACTGCAAAAGTATACAATACACACGGTGCTTCCTTCATGTCAAAAGTTCGATGAAGAAAATGTATTGGCAAATAGCTCAGAGCTCGTCTTTCTTTTTCGCAGTGAGGAACTAGAACATTTAATACCAATGGGAGACAAAATTTGAAAGAAAATAAATAAATTAGTCACAGCACGTAAAGAGGGTATCGATACTTGGCTCTTTCACCAATTATTGCTGTTTCTTTGAGTTGGAAATTTTTCTGGCTAAGTCTGACTTAAATTTGCACCCGAATGACAGAGCTTTGACGACCAAATTATCTATTTCTTCCTCCTTTTTCTCATACACAAGGAAAGCGATGAAGATGACGGGAAGTCCTGCGATTTTCAAAGAAATATAAAGAAATCATAAAGGACATGAGAAAAGTACGCCACTCCTATGCATGTAGCAAGCACGCATATGATAATTTAGTGAACATAAGCTGCCATTAAAATAAAATATCTCAATGTCAACTTTACAGACACACAGATAATGCATGCCCAAAATACATAAAACATACAAGAAACTTACATACCTATCACAAAAATATTATGCAGTGAAAATGCTCCAACCATACTGAGAAGCAATAAAGAGAGAACTACCTGGTTCAAGAACAAATAAAAAGTGAACATCACTTTAAGAGGCAAGAAAGAAGAATATCTGTGAAATACAAATATATACGGTAAGTTCTTTTTCATGGGGATTAATGCACAAAAAGTGGGATCTTTTTTTCCAACCTGTGAGCCCAAAAGTACAGTAAATAAAGTGAAGTGCTGATGTTTTTAGGAAAAAGGTTGTTAGCAGTTGATGGATGAAAAGTTTTCACTACTATTTTTCTAGCAGTACATTACCTTGACGAAAAGCATAGAGTCATTTCCATTACAAAGAGATTTTAGATCACTCATAGCAGAGTTCCACCTTGATGCCACTGACAAAGACATTCGGCGAGATGCAGATTCTGAAACATTAAATTTCGACTCCGGAATTTTCTCTATTTCATATCCCAATCTACAACATTACAAAGTTGAAATGAGCATTCCAACATCAGTTCTACGCCACTTACTTACATTATAAAATTTCAAATGACCTATATTATTTCAAGGCAGCATGTTCACATTTAAGTAACAAAGAAAAAAAATTGAAGGGTAATGCCACCAGCAAAGGCAAGCACAAGTGTTTGTTATATATACAGAAAAACAGAAGGTAAGCACGAGTACATTTTCTTGGGCAGCTTGCTGTGGATGAAAAGGAAAATTGATGCTGCTAACAGAAGCTTGGAAACTGCAGTAATGGCGGTGTACCCAGTTGCTATGAAATTGAAGTAAAAAGCAGCCAAGATCAACAATACAGTACATGTTTCCTTTCTATTCTTCCACAGTAATACGTCAGCAACTGCAAGTGTCATAATTATCGATTAGAGATGGTAAAATGGATACAAATTCCAAGTCAAATAGTCTCGCTAGACGGTTGGTTACATCACAGCTTTTCGGTTCCATGGGGAACAACAAAGATTGAAATCAAGCTGCAAAATGGAGGTGATTTCTAGCAAATAAAGAAGCAGACAATAAACCCATACGAACAAAAAAGGTGGTACTCTGTGAATAGACTAATCTATTTTGTTTTCTAATTGCACCCAAGCAGGGTATCATAAGTTGTCTAACCGGATCCCTGCCAATGTTCCAGAACACTTACCCAGAGACGGTTTTTGCCACTATCTCCCAAAATTACTACTGCTTTGGCACAAGCTAATTAACCATTCCAATGTTAAAAAATTGTCAACCTAAAACATTATTCCAGATATCCTTGTTCAAAGATGCATATCAGTGCAAACACAGTCCATGGTTCAATAATGGCATCGAAAGATAAAGATTCTTCATCACATAAAATCTCAAATGCATGCAAATCTAAATCTAAATCCCATTAAGGGGGGAAAAAGAACTCCCTACAGAAAGCAAAACATTAGTACCTTTTCCACTGCCGAGAAGCAATTCAGCTTTAGATGGCCCAATCCTTTTAGTTCGAGCATCAGCCCTCAAGTGTGGGTATGATTCGATAGTTCTCCTCAGGCCCTCCTGTAACAGCATCAAACTGATCAAAATGCATATATGTGAGGAAAATAATGGTACATAGATGAGACCACAATCCATGAGTGCCGCACAATAAAAATAGATTTTTGCAGTTGATAAAGAGAAAAACTTTTGTAACAAAAAATGGAGCTCAGAGTCATCTTATCATGCTCATTTTATCACGAACTACTGTGTTTGCCTTGTTAATTTTAGGAATGCCTTGAGAATGTTGACAATTAAATCAACATTGAGCATTTGAATGAAGTGACTTAGTAGAAATAGAGAAGTTATTATTGTTTCATGAACTTAACGAAATAACTGCATACATATGCACACAGCATCAATCAAGCCCTATAAAGTCTATAGACCCAAACTGTATCAGATGTAAAACAAAAGCATGCGATGGTAGAACTCCAGCTTGCAACCAACTTAAACAATTGTATTTCCAAATGGATGGAGAGAGAGAGAGAGAGAGGGAGAGAGAGAGAGAGAGAGAGAGTTTACTCTTTATAGGAATGCTTGTACCTGGAGTGTGACAATGGGAGTATAGCCAAGACGATCATTTGCCTTAGAACAATCGAAAGTTCTGCTCCGAGATAGAAGTCTAATTCTTGAAGGTGTCAACTGTGGTACCTTCATCCCATAAGGGGCTAGAAGTTTATAAATCATCTCCACCAAGTGTGCAATTGGCATCATAACAGCAGCCGGAATCTTAATTTTTGGCCTGCATACTACAAAAGATCAGATATAAAGATAACATAAATTGTTAATTATATATATGAACCAAAAAAAAATTCCCTCAAAACAGAAATATAGCATAAAAAAACAAAGTAGCAGTCTTAAAATATCTCTTGGTCATGCAGAAGGGGAAGCTGTTAGATGTCTTATTATCATAGCATTTTTCTAAGCAGCAGTCATACATGAACGGTAGAAGAGATCATTAAATACTTTATTCAAAAGTCAAGAAAAGAAGCAACACAGGACAACAGGATAAAAGAACTTTTAATCATGTACGCATTGACATAAACAAGGTAAAACTTTAGACCTCCACCCTAAGGTCTGATATGAAGCCAAAACAGCCATGTAAACTTTTCTTCTAGGCGTGATCAAATGTACCAATCAGCTGTAAAATACTAGTATTCCGAACTCATAACTGGGTAACAATGAATGGTGGGAACTGGAGAATTGTCCTAAAAACGAAACGGATTCACAAGCTTTTGGAACAAAAGAATACCTTTCATAACCAAGACCTTCAAGGAGGAGAGACATAAACTCCCAAAATTTAATTGGTTCCATATTGGTAATGAAATATGCCTGCAAGAATGATTTTCCATCGAAACATCTCAATGCATCCTCCACAATAAAGAAGGCTTAATACTTTTACTTCATATTAAAGAAAAAAAATGGCTCTATCCAATCAGAACCAATTTGCTAAGATAGACAATAAAAAAGACCTTTCTACAAAAAATGTACCTCTCCAGCAGCTTTTTCTGATACTGGCTGGTCAGATGCCAAAGCTCGTTCAGCACATATGTGAGCATGTGCCACGTTCTCGACATAAGTAAAATCATACATATTGTTCCCATCTCCAATGATAAACTGGCCAATCGAGAACAGAACATCAGAAAAAAGCACTTGAATTGTTCAGTATACAAGACAACAAAATGAAAAAAATAAAAAACGAGGAGGAAGGATAACTTAATGGATCAGTTTCGAAATTACGTATCCCAATCAAACACACATCACAGTGTTGAAATAGATGGTGAATGCTACTCGTACGTAAATAACAACTTGATGAAGATATTTCGACTAATTACCTTCGATTTCCCAGCCCTTGCAGCATCAACTAAAGATGGAACAAGCAATTTATCACCCGGGCCAAAAATGCTGCTAGGTCTGATGCAGCATGTTAGAAGCCCATTAGATCCATTTGACTTGATAACTAGGGTCTCTCCTTCAGCTTTGGTGCTGGAGTACGAATCATTGTGCTAAAATTGACCATATGAATTCTAGTGATTTAGATTCAAATGAATAGCTGAAAGCGAAGCTTTATGAAAAGCATAGCTGGGGATTCAGGCTTCAGCATTCACACTAATAAGTCTAGAAATTTAAACATCAAGGTTTATAACCAGTACAAAATAAAAAAACTAAAAACAAGAGTAAAAATGTTCTTACTACATCAGATAATCACTATGCAGCATTGAACCAACAAAAAAGTCAATATTCACCATTCAATACCTTAGCAGGATAGGGTATTGATTCTTTTCCATTTATAATTCCATTGACTCCATCAAATACAACACTTGGTGAGCTTGTGTATACAAGCCGTTTTACTTTCAGCTCCATACATGCATCAATAATGTTCTTGGTTCCTACATAACATCGATCTATTAGTATAAAGGGGGAGTAAATTGGTTGGTGAGAAAGAATAAGGATGATGTATTTCAGAAAGAAGTACGCGTATCTTTCTAAGATCAAGGTAACTTAAAACTAACCTTGTACATTAACTGAATGATGGAGTTGATGGTTATTGATAGAGGAATCGGGAGCAGCCATGTGAAAGACAACCTCAGATCCTTGGCAAGCTGCAATGGCAATGGAAATTAAGAAAAGGTCAAACACTTAAAGATATCTATACTGAAGTTCAATTAACAAAAAAATACAAGTAAAAGTATATTCTAAAATGCCAAGTTAAAATTTTTAAGTAAGCCAGATGCTCGCATTTCAATACATCAGAGCAGAATTGAAACTTCAGCTCTCTCTTTAATTATTTTCCTTTTCTACAAATTTGTTTTTAGGCTAGTTTTTTTTTCCTTCTTTATTTTCAATTTTTCTCCAAACACACATCATTTCGTACATTAAATTCTTCATCAATAAACAGAAAATAATTTTCATCATATAAAAACAAACACATTTCAAAATATTCTTTTTCAATAAACTAATTTCCCTAAGAGGCCAGCTACGCGACCTTTACAATTAAACTTTTTTGTGCTTTGAATTTACAAATACTTTTATGAGTCCACTTCTAAGAACAAAGTTTATAATGCCTTATAGCCGAAAATCCATTGTGGCTATCAAGAAAGTTTAAAAAAAGACATAAAGCTCATCGTAAGTTATACAAGTTAGAGTTCGTTAATGACACATTTCAGAGGCTAGATGTTCAAACTCTAACTCTAACTAAGTTATTCTCGTTCTTATTTTTAACTGTCTAATGAACAATACCAGATTCTCTGTAAGAACATTTTGATTCATAACCTTGACACTGTCAAATAAGCCACACCAATTTTGTGTAACGATCTTCAAAATGCTAACAAACACAGTAGACTCACAAGCAAAAGATGTGAAATAACATACATTTCCTTTGCAAACCAATATCTTAAGCAATTAAGCATTTGATCACAAAATGGAAGGTAAGAGTTCAAATTTGGCTCCATCAATCGGTAAAAGCTAACTTGAGCTAGAAATGACTTAACTCATCAAATGAAATTCGACATCATTTACCGTAAAAAGAGCTTGACTAAAGCTCATTCCACATCGTTCTTTTTTTTTCTTAAATAATCAAACCAAATAATGAATCCTAATTGAAGTATGATAAAAAAAAATCTAACCGAGCTTGAACGATGTAACTCTTCATTTGATTTGTTTACACGCTTAATAACTTGCTTCTACAGTATACATCCACGGAATGCAAGAATAGGTAACTTCTTTTTGCATACAAATTAACCATCAATTAAAAAATATAATGTTGGAAAGAGACCTTTGAGCACTTGCGATTTGTCACGGAGATCTGCGCATACGTACATGGCGCGGCCAGACTTCAAGGCTTCTCCAAGAACACCATTCTCCTCGTCGGAATCCAGCTTGATGATGGGCCCCAAATCAGCAATACGCACCGAAAACATGTTGTATTTGATTAGCATCACCACCAGATGCCTCGCCGCAAACCCTCTCCCCCCGGTCACCACGCACCACCTCTCTTCCCCACCACCCATTGGATCGAACTCAATCCCCATCAATAAACAAATGCATTAATGTAGCCCAGAAAAAACGATAGAGATTAACAAACCTTCAAACTGGATCTTATACTGACAGTGGGTGGTATCTTTTTCTTATTTGAGGATCATATGTTCTGTACTGATTACAATAATTTAGACTCTTCTTTTTCATTTTCTAATTACCTAAATATAATATCGAGGAAATACATTAAAAACATTAAAACATTTTCGTCGATTGTGCCTATTCCGGTTCAGTTCTAAAAATTTTAATGGTCCGGCGTCCCTAAAGTTAAAAAATTTATCAATTCAATCTCCGGTACGGTGGTGGATTTGAAATAGACTCAATATAAATTACCATCACAATTACCATATGCTTATATAAATTAATAAAGATGTGGATTTGAAATGCACCCAATATAAAAATTCATTCAAATAATTAAATGATTTGAAATCAATGATTTGAAATCTATGGCTTCAAATCTCTCATTCCAAATCAATGAGAGATTTGAAGCCAAAGATTTAAAATCTTGATTTAAAATCCATTTAATTATTAGGATGAGTATATATTGGATGTATTTCAAATCCACTTTTTTACTAATTTATGTAAATATAATTGTAATTGATTTGAAATACACCTAATATATTAGTCATTTCAAATCCAAGTTTCAAATACATCCTCAAATCAACTCCTTCCATTCAAATGAAATGCATCCATATAAATACAACCTAATGTAATTTGATTTTTTCAAAAAAAAATTTGTATCTATTTATTTATATAAAATCATATTCTAGTTGATAAATATAATTATTTCTCAAATAAGTTGAGGGTATTGCTCGGCCGTGACAATGAGTTTTCTACATATCTCAAACGGGCACGTCCTATAGGCTGTGACAAAGAGTATTCTACAGATGTCAAACGGGCACAGCCCGTAAAATCGTGCCGCCCGGCACTGTTTCATGCCAGGTCGACACAACCCGTCTTCGTTTTTGCCAGGCCCAGCACGGCCCGAATCAATTTTTTTTTCGTTTTTTTTTTAAAAAAATTGTTTAATTTTAATTATATAAATATAATATTATTATAAAAATCTTGGTTGGCACAATATACTCATTAAATACAAATTTATTGACTACGAATTGAAAAACTACAAATTACATTCAACAAAATAAAATAATAAATTACAAAAGAGTTAAAAAAATATGCTGGTTTTCTTCATTTTCATCCGAAGAAACATCATGTCCTCCTAAACCTTGTAAGCAGCTATCAACATCCAACCAATCCTTTAAAATAATACACATCTCCACAGTGTTTGGTTTCATTATGCTTCTTTTTTCATCAACGACTCTTCCATCTGCACTAAAACAAGACTCCGATGGAAATGTGGATATCGGATGAGTTAGTAGATCACGTACCATTATGAAAAGTACTGGCCAAAGTCTAGCATTGTCTTTCCACCAATGCCAAAAGATCAAAAGTTTATAATTCTTGTTCACTGAAATTTATGACTTGGTTTAGATATAACTGAAGCTCAGTAAATGAAGGTGTATTAGAACTAGAACTATAAGAAGCGAAAGTAGTGTCTTGTCTTCTTCTTAACACTGTCCACACAGAACACTTATTACTACTAGCACCATTACTACCATTTTCTCTTACTGGAAGTGATCTAGAATTATGTAATGAATAATATAAAGAAAACAAAGCAAACAAACACTTATTAATGCGTTCTTTCTCTTGATTAATATTAACCTTTTCATAAGCCATGTTGGTGTAATAAGATTCTATTATAATTTCCACACTATATAATTTTAATCTAGGATCCAGAATTGATGCCAAGCAATTCAACATAGGAATAATTTTCCAATAATTTTTAAATTTATACTACGTTGGTTCAACAATACCTGTAAAAAACGGATCAGATCTATGTAATGCAAAACATTCACTAATTTCTTAAAATATTGAAGAATTGGATAATAACAACCCAAAAATAAATTGGTAGCATCATAAAAAGGTTCTAAAAAATTACAAATATTACAAACAACTTCCCAATCAGTTTCTTCAATATGAAAATGTTCAGCCATCCTTTCATTAAAAAATAAAGTGATCACATTTCTATAAGGTAAACATGCTTGAAACATTAAATATGTGGAATTCCATCTATTTGGAACATCATAAGAAAAATCTTTATAATTCATACCATGAGAAAAGCATAAACTTTTGAAGTCTTGTTTTTTAACAACTGTATCATTAAGAAATTTAAGAGTAGTCTTTATTTTTTCTAAATGAAGCAAGTGGTTTCAATCCATCTTGCACACACAAATTTAAAAAATGACATGCACAACGAATATGAAAAAGACCACCATTTAAAATTGGTTTCAAATAAGTTTTTAATATAGTAATTGCAGCGATATTTTAGTTGCATTATCAAATGAAATAGAGAATATTTATTACTAATATTATATTCATTAGTAACTTGCATAATGACATTAGAAATAACTCCACTCGTATGAGGGCAATCAATTTTTGTGAAACCTAAATTTTTTATGTAACACCCAGTTATCGTCAATCAAATATCTTATAACACAGAGATATGATGCATTGCCAAGACAAGTTGTCCAAATATCACTTATCAGTGCTACTTTCGAAGAAAAATTACCTAAATACGTAATTAAATTTGCTTTATATTCATTAAAAAATGTGAATGCATCCGATTTAATAGTATTCCTTGAAAATCGTTTATGTTGAGGTTGCAAACCTAAATGAATATAATTAGTGAATTTCGCATCCGCCCCATTAAAAAGGCTTTCTTCACCCATACTATGTATTTATCTAATTCTCTCCCATATCTTTCAACATTATAAGTGAAAACACCTAAACTTGAACTACTACTACTAGTACCGAATTGTGACGTAGTAGTTGGTTACCATCAGTTGGTTCTCTTTCATGTTTAGCCACGTGTCTTGGTAAATGACATGTATCACGAGAAGAAGCATATGCATAATCTTTTTTTACATTTTTTACAAACTGCCCTTGATCCCTTTCCCTCAACATTTTCTACATCGAATAGTTGGCATACATTACTAGTTCTTTTTTTTGAAGTTCTTCTACTTGATGATTGAATATTTGGTGTGCTTTCTTCATTTTCTTGAAATTGTTCGATTTCATCATCACAATTCACATTATAAGATGAATCGGCCATTATGTATATAGACTACAATTATCTAATGCAACAAATATAAAAGTTACCAAATATTTGCTAGGATGAGTATTGGCTTTGTTGCTTGTGCTTGTATTGGCAAACGTAAGACGAACTTCTTTCTTCTTGTGAATAAATTGATAGTATAGCGTTTCAAGTATATAGAACTTAGAGATTGAGAGGATAAAATGTTTTCTCAACACACACTTATATATAACAACAACAAAAAAAAGTTTTTTATTTAATGAACGACATTTTTTTGGACCGTTGGCCATTGACGATCGATCGCCAAGCCCGTGTATAGCATACTGCCTCTAGGCGATCATTCGCTGATTAATTTTTTAAAAAATTAATAAACAGTGTCGTGGCGTGCCGTGCCAACCCACGGGCTGGCATCCCTTGGCCCGGCACGACCCATGCCTGGCACGACACAACACTGTAGCAAAATGAACTGTGTCGTGCCGCTCCGCGTCATGTCGTGCCTCATACCGTCCGCTTCATTTGACATCTCTAGAATTTTCTAACACATAAATAGCACATCAAGAGATTTAGATACAAATAGTAAAAGAAACATGTTTAATGCTTTATACTGCTATTAAAGAGCCTATTATTAGAGAATAGAAAATATGTATAAAGATATCAATTGTAGGGTAAATTAAACTATCAATATGATAATATAATATAAGGACAAATATTTTATAAAACAAAAAATCACAGCAAAGGGTGGTTCAAAAACGATTGTTTCAGGAGCTCTCAGACCTTGTTGGGATGGACAAAAGTTCATGCTAACTCTTGACGGATTCGAGTTCGGGTCGCTCTTGGCGTAAAAAATTGATTTAGTCTATCCCACTAAAAAACGATTGTTAAAGATGGACCCTGCTTAATTATTAATATAAGACTAACAATCTAATTAAAAATGTCATGTGTAAGTGGAACATATTATTGATATTTTTTGTAAAAGTTATCTTAAGATATTTACTATCAGCAATTTTAAATATAAATTTACTATATTGTATTATTGTTTTAAAGAATAAATTCTATTGAACTGACACAAGCTCCATGTAGTTATGTCGAATTTTGTGTATGCTAATATTTCTTTTGCCTACGGGGTGAGGGTTTTTGCTTTCTTAGGTTTGAACCCAAGCGTTTTTACTAATGAACGGATTTAGAATTTATATTGGACTGATAACAAATAATAACATAAATATGGGGTAATTTTTTTTAAGGAGGACAAAAAATAATTTTAAGAAAGTAAAATACAATTTAATATATTTACACTTTTTTCGAGAGAGACAGCTGCCCCTAGAAGAAATGCAGAATCACGTATGTCTCCCTTGATGAGAGAGAGGTCTATACAATTATACCATAAGGCTCCGTTTACGTTAATGGATAAGGTATGGATTGATAAAACCAGATAATTATTCCCATGTTTGAATCATTTTTTGACATCAAAAAACCTATCAGGAAAGTCAACATTAACAATCCTAAAATAGTGAGCTGTGCAAAAGCTGTAGAATAAAGTATTTTGTTTACCTTTTTACCCATCCTCTCCCGCCCAACCTTTCCTGTTGCTCAAATATCTTTCTGTCAAAAATCTCAATCTTCCCTCATTGGCAAATGACCGGGAAACGATAGAAAATGTACCTAAATTCGCAGATTTGGGTTTAGGAAGACTTCTGTGAATTCTTCGTGCGTCTTGCAATTGTTTCGCTGCGAAGCTTCTCGCTTTATCCTATGTCTTGACATTGAATAACAAATATTTATTAAAAATTGAGGGGTATTTTAGACATTTCAAATGGTAAGACAAAATATTCAAATCTTTCATACTCAAACCAAACATTCAAACTTAATATATTTAGTACTATGAAACCATTTAAATTATCATTCAAAATAATCATTCACTTATCGCATCCCACAAACCAAACGGTACCTAAGGGTGGTGGCATGTGTATGATAAAATTTTTTTCCGAGTGCACTGTATATCCTATACCATGAGGGGGAGGGATCTTTTGGCTCGTTTATGCGAATGGGATATCGTTTGTTGGATCTCACTACCCACAAAATATTATCAACAAAAATATTATCATTAAGGAAGATAAAGTGACGGTATCAGCTAAACCAAAGGTCTTGGGCTTGGTATGATAATATTGATGAGTACTTGAAGGTGTTAGGTGACGTTTCATATGTGCCACAAGCAAAATACCTCATCGAATTACGTCTGTTGTGACCTCTTTGGTGACATCTGCCACTAGAATAATGGTAATATCTAAGTCTTCGTCAACTAATTTGGTTGGTTCAGATAAAATTTATTATATTATTTCTTCTCAAAAATTTATATGATAAAATATTATATACATTAAGTCAATGTTTGAGATAAAAGTTAAAAAAGAATATCTTGGTCAAATAAGCACTGGTGAGTTCCTTGACTATGCGAGGAAAAAAATGACGATAGATGTTTATTTTAGTTTGTACTACCGGATGATTCTATCATTTATCTGGGTAAATCTTCCGGATTCTTCTCCTGCTTATCTGGTAACCATTGTTCGTCAACATGCTCGCGGATAGTATCACGGTGGCTGCTGTTCCAGTTCCATTGACATTTCTCTGAAAGATCGCGGTTTTTTCCGTGGAGTTTTTTGCAATTTAAATAAATAATCAGATAATTTGGACAAATTATTAAATCAAAAAAATTGGAAAACTTTGAAAAAATTAAAATGTTCCGCAACGGCATTCAAATCCGCCAAATCGACGTCCTGTTTAGTGATGATCATGAAATCGCCATTATAATTGCACATCCGTTTAGCATATAATTTTAGCACGACAGCTATCGTTCCCGTTCCAACCGTTCCACGAACGTTTTTTGCGAACCATGCTGGTAACCCTTATCAGTTCCATTAACTATGCCAAATAGTTCTTCCGCAAACGCCTAAGACAAATATGATTGTTCTGCTTTCGGCGAAGAGAAGCAATTTTTGGAACTTTTCAATATCATAAAATAATCAAATTAAGTATATAAACGAAGTAAGGTGCATGCAAATTTTTGGGTTCTAAATATAAGACACGACTATGAATATTTAAGTAATATTATTTATTTAATTTAACATCATCTAGATCAATAATTAGACTGCGATTAATTTCGTTCCACCTTCTCGATTTTCTATTAATAATACAAAGACTATAAAGACTTGACTTCAAGATTTGTTCAATTTTTCACCTATATAAATATATATACTTTCGCCATACTAATTTTCCATCGGAAACAGAAAATTATAGCACAGCGAAGCTTTGAAATTTCAGAGATGGACGACGTTTCGGTAGACACAACCCTTACCATGAACCTGAAAGTTAACACCTCTCACAGCTCTGGTGAAAGCATGGTACGTCAGAGATTTTGAAAACTAAAATTTTCTTTTATTAGCAAATATGGAATTTGATTATGTATTATTTCATGAGACCAATCAGGTAAACCAGCACCTCCAATCATCACTCGTCCGGATATTGGAAACTCGGGTTCGAGTGCAAAAAAATTGATTTAGCCCCTGCCCATTAAAAAAAGTTATTAATAATTGAGGCAACGTCAACATTTATTAATGCAAATTTAAACTACGTGTTGGTTTAAGTTAAAAACTATTATTATTATTTTTATCTTTAATACATGTGCGTTAATATTCAATATGCAGCCAGATTTGATGGAAAAACTAGATGAAATAAAAGCTGAGAACAAGAGATTGAAGGAAATGGTGACAGATGTTGGAAAAAACTACATTAGCTTGATGCAAAAATGTTCTGAGCATCAAAATCTCTCAAGAATACCAAAGACAAGTGTCGACGACTTCGAAAACTTGAGAAATAATTCGTCAAATCCGAGATTTTATGATTATAAATTGTCACCTGACAGGCCAAGCGATGTAATAAACTCAAATGTTTCGAGAGTTTATGTACAGACTGATCCATCGGATAAGAGCCTAGTAAGTTTCTTAGCACTTAGTTCACACATTAAGTATATGCATATACAATTGGTTCACACATTGCACGTATTCACATACATAGAATAAACAACATATTTGTGCAACACATGACTTGAAATGTCAAAGTCAATTTTTATTTTGTTTTACAAGAATAATATCAATATGTATATACGTATGCATACAATATAAAATATACTAGGATACATATATGTACTGGGACGGAGCCAGATTGAGGCAAGGACTTGTTGACATTTTAATCCAAATTTGCCTATTAAATTATATTTTCATGCCCAAAATTATATTTTGACCCTCTAAAATTTTTTTGTCCTTCATTTTTATGTTAAAATTTTTGCCCCTATATGTTTTTTCTACGCCCGTGACAGTACATACATGATTTCAACTTTGTAAAATATTAATTTTTGGTTTTTTCCTTAACATTGCAGATAGTGAAGGATGGATATAACTGGAGAAAATACGGCCAAAAGGCCACCAAAGATAATCCATCCCCTAGAGCTTACTATAAGTGCTCTTTCGCCCCAACTTGCCTCATAAAAAAGAAGGTGATCGTTTCGTGTTAAAATAAATTTATGTATTTGTCACACGCTCGAATTTGCCTAATGACTAATCGATCGCATCTATCAAGCAAGAAATATTGACACCAACAATTAGATATTTTTATTAAAAAAGAAACATGAATAAGTTATATAATTTTTTTTTGAGCAACTATTACGACTACAGGGAATGTGGATAAGAGATGAGACTCGAATACGAGATCTCAAGTTCCCTAATGGAATTGATGCTAGCTGGACCATAAGGTCATCGGCTATAATTAATAATGAGAGTGAGATATATGATATAGTAAATGATACTACAAATTGAGTGGCTATGGAGTATTATAGGGGTGTTCACCGGTTCGGTTAACCGATCGAACCGGGCCAAACCGAAAAAGTTCGGTTCAAACGAACCTAACCGAACCAAAAAATTTTGGTTCGGTTTTCATTTTTTTAAAAAAAAAAAATCGATTTTCGATTCGGTTTGAACCGAACCGAAATTGTTCGGTTCGAACCATATTTTTTTCCTTTTTTTTTTTTTTTTTTTGAATTTTTCAATTTTTTTTTTGAAATTGTATGATTAATTGATAAAAATTCAACGTAAATACAAACAATAATACATCATTCATTGGATTCAAATGAATTCTGAACTTTTGACCTTTTAATTTTAAACTTCTAATATTATTTTGAAGTTATTTAATACAAAAAATCGAGTTTAAATTAGACAACAAAATAAATTATATTATACATGAAACACGTTGTTAATTTACGAGTTCTTATTAATACATTCAGGAGCGAAACCATTAAAAAATATTTAAACCATAAAAAAAAAAAGTTCAATTTTTTTTTTTAAAATTCATTTTCGGTTCGGTTAACCGGACCTTGTAACCGAAAACCGAAATATTTTTTTTTAAACCGAAAACTGAAATTTTTCGGTTCGGTTTGAACCGAACTTTTTTGGTTCGGCCAACCGATGAACACCCCTAGTTTGCTTCCAAATGCATAAAAATATAATCTCTCTTAATTTTGTGTATGCTTTTGTAGGTGCAAAGAAGCGCCAATGATCCATCCCTTTTAGTAGCCACATATGAAGGTCAGCACAAGCACCATCATTGCCGCCACCACCTCCCTTCCAAGGCCGAGACTCCGGTGACGTTACCATCAGTACCAGCCGGAGTTTGGTCCTCTGACTCGTTTTCCATACATTGTGGAGGCTCTACAACAAGTCTTGAATCCACAGATCCTAAAGTATGCACCAAAAGTCAAAGTGCGACTGCAAGTGATTATCAGAACAGTGATTTTCAACAGTTTTTTGTTGAACAAATGGCTTCATCCTTGACAAGAAACCCCAGCTTCAGAGCTTCCATTGCAGCGGCAGTAACAGACAGAATGCTAGATGAGGATATGTGACAGAAACAGAGAAATGTTGGAAAAAATGATCAAATTCAAGGGACGAATATTCTACATTTGAATGCCTTAAAAACATGTAGTGTATGTATGTGTGTCTTTTTATTTAATCCATTTTGTGCTTCACTGGTTCATTCTTGGTATCATGATTTGGAGCTGCGGAGTGTTACAAGAAGAAGATTTCAGTTGATGTAATCGAAAATGAAACACTTCCATATGACATTAATACTGCTGAGACGTGGACGGTGATCTGGCCCTTTACTAGCTCTTGTAGTGCATTAAAACCACGAAGAAACATTTAGGAGGCACGGGGATTTCTCCCAATATGACGCTTCCAACACCCAAGTCAGAAAGTGTATATCGAAGAAAAAAGAGAGAAAATGGCAGCAAGAAAGAGTGTGTTGTATGTTCATGTTCTTTCATGAAAAACGTGTTTATGAAAAGACAGTGACCATTCAAAATCTTTATATAGTGGGATTGTTTGGATTGAAGAGTATTATTATTCACAAGATTTCAAAGAATGTTCTTGGGGTAAATTATTTTGATTAAACAAGGCAATGTATTTTCATTTTCACGCCTCATAGATATCGAAATCCCCTTGTTTTCCTAATAATTTGAGTGTAATATCATTTGCAATTTCAGAATGGCTATGAACAATGATACTGAAAGAATCTATGCAATCTCCCCAATTACAATACTTACAATCCATATTAATAGCCAAACTAACCATGATGCTTGCTAATCTTACCACTAACTAGGCATCTAAATAAAGATATACATAAATACAATTGAACCATGATGCTTGTTAATCATACCACTAATTAAGCACCTAAATAAGGATATACATAAATACAATTGAATGGAGAATATTGACTTTGACTAATATTCTAACACTCCCCCACAGTCGAAACGGGAGGTTTACGTACACTGAGACTATCCTGAAAATCTTCGAATAATACCAAAGGAAGACCCTTCGTAAAAATGTCGGCAATTTGATAACGGGATGGGACGTGGAGGACCCGTACGTGCCCGTGCGCAACTTTCTCTCGAACAAAGTGAACATCCATCTCTATATGTTTCATGCGTTGATGTTTCACGGGATTTACGGATAGATAAATTGCGCTCACATTATCACAATAAACCAAGGTTGCTTTTTGAATCGGGCAATGAAGTTCTAATAATAAATTTCGCAACCAACATGACTCTGAACCGACATTTGCGACTCCCCTATATTCGGCCTTTGCACTAGAACGTGACAATGTAGCTTGACGTTTGGCAGACCATGAGACCAAATTATCACCAATAAACACACAATATCCCGACGTTGATCATCGCGTATCCGGACAGCCACCCCAATCAGCATCTGTGTATGATATGAGAGTGGATGTCGAAGAAGGATAAAGATGGAGACCATGATCGAGCGTCCCATGGATATATCTCACAATGCGTTTAAGCACATTCATTTGTTCTTCCCGTGTATCATGCATGAAGAGACACACTTGTTGTACCGCATATGTTATATTAGGCCGCCTAAATGTAAGATATTGAAGAGCCCCAGGAAGACTGCGATAGTGAGATGGATCCATGTAAGGCTGACTGGTATTGGCACATAGATTAGGTGTGGTGTCAACCGGAGTCGAACAAGGTTTATATGAGGACATTCCGGCTCTTTCAATAATTTCAGCGGCATACTTGCGTTGCGAAAGAAATAGACCACCCTTATGACGTGTGACAGCAATACCCAAGAAATAGCTTAAAGGTCACAAGTCCTTCATAGCAAATGCCAAACCTAGCATAGATATAATTGCGGAGAGTATCGGAGGAAGCTGTCAAGATAATATCATCCACATATAACAAAATGTAAGCCATATCATTACCGCGACGAAAGATAAAGAGGGAGTGATCTGACTTGCTGTGAAAGAATCCAAGGGAAGAAACATAGTCCGCAAATCTTCTGTACAAGGCCCGAGGAGCTTGTTACAACCCATACAAAGACTTCTTCAACAAACAAACATGATTCGGAAAATCCCGGTTCCGAAAACCCAAGGGCTGATGCATGTATACTGTTTCTTGAAGTTCTCCATGTAAGAACACATTTTTCACGTCAAGCTGGTGAATGGGCCATGCTTTAGAAATAGACAACTAAGCAGACAACTGGACTAAAAGTCTCGCCACAATCAACGCCGACCTGTTGAGTTTTTCCATCACCTACAAGACGGGCTTTATGCCTCTCAAAAGAACCATCAGATTTTTCTTATGAGTGAATATCCACATAGAACGAATTATATTAACACCAGCTGGACGGGGCACCAACTCCCACGTCCTATTATCAATAAGAGCATTAAATTCATCAGTCATAACCATCTTCCAATTCGGGTCATCAAGAGCCGACACAGGGTTATGGGGTAGGGGTGATTTAGTAGTGTTTACATGGAGATTAAACTGATTTTTTGGTTTAAAAATTCCTTGTTGACTACGCGTAACTGGACGTGTATTTGGAAGAGGAGTGGGCTGGGAATTTATTAGAGCAGGCTGGTGTTGGGAATTCGTGGGTTGT
Organism: Haberlea rhodopensis; assembly: GCA_907163345.1. NCBI lineage: Eukaryota > Viridiplantae > Streptophyta > Magnoliopsida > Lamiales > Gesneriaceae > Haberlea > Haberlea rhodopensis. The sequence continues at coordinate 24,262 of CAJQUN010001746.1, forward strand.
GGACGGGGTAGTGTGTTGGAATGTGGATCCCCAAAAGTTGGGCCTGGAGAGTGAGGAGGTGGGCGCGAAGGAGGACTCAGCGATTGGGCTAAAGGAGACTGAGCGGCTGGCGAGTTGGGGATCGGGTATTGGGTCGGAGGAGACTGGAGCGGGTGGGTCTAATGGGCAATCATATATGGAGTTGGGTTAGAATCCAGGAATGAGTAGGGGCCGAGTTTAATTTTGAAAATGGGAACTGAGTTTCATCAAATAAAACGTGACGACTAATGATGATTTTACGAGAGGATAAATCATAACATTTGTAACCACGATGATTCGATGGGTATCCTAAAAAGACACACGTAGTTGAACGTGCTTGGAGTTTATTTATGGTGGTGGAAGGAAAGAGGGGGTAGCACAAACAACCAAACACTTTTAGTTGAGTGTAAGTTAGGTCTTTTTGATATAGGATTTTTAGTGGAGATTGGTAGGCTAAATTTTTGCTATGAAGGATGTTAAGGAGATATGTTGTCATTTGTAACGCGTGATGCCAAAATGAAGATGGTAGTGAGGAATGGGCTAGTAATGTACGCACAATGTTGTTAATGGTTCGAATTTTTCGCTCAGCTTTCCCATTTTGAGTGGATGTGTGAGGACAAGAAAGGCGAAACGATAAACCATTATGTTGACAAAAGTCCCTAAAAGGTTTATTATCAAACTCCCTCCCATTATCACATTGGATGCTTTTTATTTCTCTTTCAAATTGAGTACGGACGAAAGCTCTAAAGGCCAAAATTGTGGAATAAACATAAGATTTTTTAGACAAAGTGAATGTCCATAAAAAATTAGAATAATCATCCAACAAAAGTAGATAATAGCGATGGCCCGAAGAACTCAAAACAGGAGATGTCCAAAGGTCACTATGAATAATGTCAAATGGCAACAAAGTGTACGAAGTAGAAGCAAGAAATGGTAACTTCACATGTTTGCCGAGAGAACAAGCATGAAAAATATTAGAACTAAGTCTTTGATCACACTTGATCAATTTATGTTGCCTAAGAGAATTAAAAATAGGTGCCCCAGGATGTCCTAAACGGTCATGCCAAAGAGCTGGAGAAATAGCGGCGAAGGTGGATGGGACGGCTGGACTGTAATTGGTAGTGTGTTGGGATAAAGGTGGCCCCGGCTTTCACATTTCATTAAACGCGTCCCCGTCTGAAAATCCTTCACATAAAACCCAAAATGATCAAATTCAACAGTAAAATTTTCTAACTGACACAAGGTTAATGATTTGTGGGGCATGGAGGACATTTTTTAAAGCGAATGGGGGGTTAGGTGGGGATAATTGTGTATGCCCGAAGCCACGAATAGGAATCGAATGACCATTACCAACAAGAATTCCAGTATTATTGCTCGAATTGAAATAGGACGTGAGATTACCTGACGCAGATGTCATGTGGGATGTGGCATCGGTGTCCATGTACCAATTTGCGTCGGGCGGATTAAGTCCAAGAGTATGCATTGCGGTCTCGATATCCGTTGGAGAAGGTGAGCCGACGGCTGAGTATGCCTGGTGAGGCCTGGGTCCAAGAATACCAGACTGCTGCCTTGCTGGATTAAAATTGGGCCCGGCCCAATTTGGAGGAATAGAAGGATATGGAGTAGGTGGTATGGCCCAAGGCCAATTCCATCCGCACTGCTGTTGTGCACCAGCGCCGCTTTTCCAGGGAGGATGCGCCCATGGTGGAGGCAGGCCGGAGGATGGTGGTCCACCACCGCGACCCCCTGAATTTGGACCACCGCCGTGGCCGCCTCCTTTCCCACTGTTTCGACTGCCAGAATTGCTATCCCGAGTTTCCCTTTATTCCAATTTTGGCCCTTTCCACCATTGTTATGAGCGTTGGAGGATGAGTTGTCGGAAAAAATTTCCGACTCGGCGTTATCACGAGCAACCATGGCCGCGCCCATAGTAGAAGCTTTCTTATTCAACCCGGCCTCTTCAAGAAAGACCATTGACCAAGCTTGATAGAAATGAGGTAGAGGATTGCTTTGACGGATCAACATCGCGACTCCATTGTAGGCGTCGGCGAGGCCTGCCACCAATTGAAGAACCAGACGTTCATTAGTGACCAGTGCTCCGACATTTTGAGTTGATCGGAGAGCTCCTTGAGGCGTTGGCAATAAGCAGGCGCCGTGGGGAAATCCTCCATGTTCGTGCGAGAAAAATCTTGCTCAAGAGTGACGGCACGTGAATTTTTATTGTCCTCGAATATGTCACGCAGTATATTCCAAGCTTCCATGGCCGTACAATCTGGTTCGAGAATGGTGTGAAGGAGATCGGTGGAAATCGTGGCGTAAATCCACCCAAGCACCGTAGCATCGAGTAGGGGTGTTCACCGGTTCGGTTAACCGATCGAACCGGGCCGAACCGAAAAGTTCGGTTCAAACCGAACCGAACCGAAAAATGTTCGGTTTTCGATTTTAAAAAAAAAGTTCGATTTTCGGTTACAGGGTCCGGTTAACCGAACCGAAAATCGAATTTTTTTTTTAAAAAAATTGTTTTTGAATTTTTTTATGGTTTAAATATTCTTTTAATGGTTTCGCTCCTGATTGTATTAATAAGAACTCGTAAATTAATAACGTGTTTCAAGTATAATATAATTTATTTTATTGTCTTATTTAAACTGGATTTTTTGTATTAAATAGCTTCAAAATAATATTAGAAGTTTAAAATTAAAAGGTCAAAGGTTCAGAATTTATTTGAATCCAATAAATGATGTATTAGTGTTTGTATTTAAGTTGATTTTTAGCAATTAAGCATACAATTTCAAAAAAAAAAAATTCAAAAATGAAAAATTCAAAAAAAAAAAAAACTATGGTTCGAACCGAAACCGAACAATTTCGGTTCGATTTTCGGTTTTGAAATTTCAAAACCGAAATTTTGGTTCGGTTCGGTTTGAACCGAATGAACACCCCTAGCATCGAGAGTTGCCCCTAACTCAATCTCATCATCGATGGTAGGAACCTTCTCCTTGCCTTTTGCCAGAGGGATGATGTGATGAAGGACATGATGTGATTTAGCGTGAACCTTAAACAATTCCGCCCACGTACCGTATTGAACATTCTCCAATTCGAGAGTAATGAAAATGTTATTTTTGATATTGGAAACGGCAAGAGCCGGGTGAAAAGATGATTTGGAGGAGGTCGTTGTTCGTCGGAGACGAAACAGGGGTGGACGATATCTAGAGATGAAGCAGCGGAAGAGAAGAGAATGGCTTGGAAAGAATTGACTTAAGCTTTGATACCATGAAAGAATCTATGCAATCTCCCCAATTACAATACTTACAATCCATATTAATAGCCAAGCTAACCATGATGTTTGCTAATCTTACCACTAACTAAGCATCTGTTGGAACCGAAGAGGGGGGGTGAATGAGGTTCCTTGGCTACTTTAGCTTTTTAAAATGAGTTTGCGCTGCGGAAGAATTAAGTCAATCGATAAATAAATAAAATAAAGAAGTAAATAAATGCGTAAATAATAAAGCGATAAAAGACAAGAGCATTTGTTATAGAAGTTCGGCGATGAATCGCCTACGTCTCCTCTTCTCGGCTAGATAACTTCCAACCGAGGTTCCACTAGAACGAATGATTTTGGCCTTGAGGGCTCCAAGTTAGCCACAATACAACTCTTCCCGAGTACACAAAGCTCTTCATGAGCACCACACTATTCACGAGTCTTCTTGGCCTTAAGGGCTCCAAGGATAGCCACACACAACTCTTCCCGAGTTACCAACACTCTTCACGAGTCTTCTTAGCGTTAAGAGCTCCAAGGATAGCCACAACACATGCACCAACTTTACTTGTTGATGACTTTACAATTTCCAACTTGCTTTGGTGTTGGAGGACCTTACAAATAAATCAACAACACCTTCACGGTGTAACAACACGAAGAACACAAGACTCTATCAAAAGAAATGAATCACAAACTCCAATACAACACAAATGTATGGAGAATGCAATGCTATATGAAATTTGAATTATCAAAGCTTTGATGAAGTTTGTAGGCTTGTTTCTTGTCTTCAAAATGCTCCAAAACATCCATATTTATAGTGTAGAAGGCCTCCAAGCTCCTACTAGCCGTTGCTACACATAAGGCTTGAAGCACTCGTGCATCGCCTCGGCCATCGCCTTGGGCGATCTCCATCGCCATCTTCTAACGTTCAAATCTGGCCCAGATCGCCTCAGGCGATGTCCCCATCGCCTCGGGCGATCGTCCTTTGAAAAAATGCCGTAGGATCAATTCTGGATCACCTCAGGCATTCCAGGCATCTCCTGGGGAAATCCAGATCGCCAGGCGCGCAGCGTGCCATCGCCTGGGTCGATGGTGCGCGGCGTTGGTACGCATGGCTCGGATCGCCTGAGGTGATGGCCCGGATCGCCTTAAACTATCTGCCAGATTTCAACACTCTCAAACTTTGCACTATTAGACCATCTTAAGCTCATTTCTGGGAATAGTGGTAAACCTGAAAGTTGTAGCCATTTTTCTTATCTAGATGTGGACAAATATTCATTGCATTTCATCAAGGTATGAAGAAGTTATGCTCAAAATGCTACAGCCGCTCAAAACTTGCTTCAAACTGCACTTGCTATGACTTCCATGCATTTTGCTCCATGATGCAATTCGAATTGGACTGAGATGTTTGAATTTGAAATCTAGCATATTGAGTTGGCTTTCCAACCTCTTTGGATTCACATTATTTGGAGCATTGAGCCAAGAGATATAATCAAAACATTGCAGTGCGCTCCAAGTGGCTTCTATACGAACTTGCCCACCAACGGACCATTGGTTCGTGGGTATTCATCCCATCATAAGATATTGTTCCAACATCATTCCACACATGTTGAACACATAGTTTGGTTGTTCATAGATGGCATTCCTTCTCGTCCAAGCTCAATAGATTCCTTGATAAAAATCACCGCTTGTCCTATGAACTCGCATATGTTAATGTATAACTTGGGTTCTCTTCCATTGGTCTTCCCAACCAATTTATCAATCTAACCATGTACACTAAGTAGACATATTAGTATAACAAACACAAGTTTTGTTGATCATGAAAACTCAAAAATAATCCGGGGATAAATTAAGCATTAAACTCAACCATGTGTTTAAGGCTCAACAATCTCCCCCTTTTTGATGATCACAAAACTTGATAAACTTGAATAAGTAATATGCATGAAATGTGAGTAAACATGACTCCCCCTTAACAATTGCATAGCACATACAAGATTACCAAGTAAAGCATAAAGCAAACAACTCTCCCCCTCAAACCATGCATACAAAAACTCCCCCCCTTAAACTATGCATGAATTTAAACTTCAAGTTTATCACAAAATTCTCCCCCTTTTTGTGATAATCAAAAAGTACAAAAATTCAAATAATCAAAGCATAAGTATATGTTGACACAACAATTTACACATGTTCATCATCAAGCATGTAATTGCCATAACAAGCATAAGATTAAATCATTTAGAGGAATATACACATGCGTTTAAGGCACTCAACAATGAATTCTAAATATTGTAAAGTGTGCAAATGTTCTACCAAGAGTTCATGCACTTATGCCCAATAAACATTAAAATTTCTCAAAGCATCATTTGATAAATTTATTAAGATCATGATAGCATTATATCAAAGATAGAGCATCTAAACAAATATAGCATTCTTAATCACATAATTTCAAATTTTCACATAGCATATTCAAATTTGAATTCAAGGCATATCAAGATACTTACTAAAAAAGAATAAGCATACATCATGCATCAAAACAATTTATATGTGCACATGCTAAGGGGTAGTACATTTTACTATCAATGAATATTGAGCTTCATTATTTAATGGTCACAATTAATTTGTGCCAATTAAATTTTGAATTGCTCTTTAAATGCACAAAATATATTTACTTGATGACAAGAGTGCGTTCTTGTCATTGGTCATATACCTCGCACCTCTTCTATAGTGGTGAATGAGATAATCTTCTCACTTGAGTTGCTTGAGCCTTCATCCTCCATCTCATTGTTGTCCCTACAAAACAAATTTACAATTGGAGGATCTTTGGTACCCATTTGATTTTTGGGTCCTTGGGGGTTAGCTTTCATTTGCGCCTTTGGAATTCATTTCCACCTTTTGTTAAGTTGGTATTGGATTCTAGCAAACCTACATTTATTCTTAGTATGACCATTTTTGCAACAATAAGTACAAGTAGGAGAATTATGCTTTGCTTTAGCCAACAAGTTTGAAAATGTTTTTGATTTGCTTAAGAAGCCTAACCCGCTTTATCAAAGCTACAACGTTGCAAGCCAAGCAATTCATTCATTTTTAAACTACTCTCACTAAATTTACAAAAAGATTTTTTTAAAGAATTTAACTCATTTTTCAATAGATTATTTTCTTCATCTTTCTTGGCTACCTCAAGTTTGAATAATTTGTTACTCATCTTGGTTTTGCCAAGAACATCAATAAGCTCATGATAAGACTCTAGTAATTCGTCAAAAGATGGTACATCATCGTCGCTTTCATATTCTTCATCATTTGTGTCATCTTTGGCTATGAGACAAAGGTTTGTTCCTTCTTCATCGGAGTCACTATCACTCCATGTGGCTATAAGGGCTTTCTTCTTCCCTTTGTACTCATTCTTCTTCCTAGGGCATTTATTAGCATAATGACCTTTTTCTTGACAATTATAGCAAGTTACCTTTTGTTTTAAATCTTGTTTGGTAGCACTAGAGGTCTTTGGCTTGTTATGTTTGTTGAAGAACTTCTTGAACTTTTTAGGAAACAAGATCATCTCTTCATCATCATCATCTTCTTCTTCATCATCGGATTGATCTTTCATCCCAACCAAGGCAATCCCGTTCCTTATGGATCTATCATCCTCCTTTATCCCCTTTCTTGTTGACACTTCAAGCTCATGGGTCACCAATGTGCCATGAAGTTCATCAAGGTCATAAGATGCACTTTCTCCTTTGTTTGATTCGATAATGGCCATCCTCTTTGCATCCCATTCTTTTGGTATGGCTCTTAGAGCTCTTCTCCATATTTGCTTTGGAGGGTACTTCTCTCCAAGTTGGGCTAGCTCGTTTATGATTTGGGTGAGCCTTCTAAACATTGAATCAACCTCTTCTCCGGACTCCATCTCAAATGTCTCATATTTGAGTTGTAGTAGGTCTATCTTTGTCTCTTTCACTTGGTTGGTTCCTTCATGACAAATTTGCAATTTGTCTCATATCTCCTTTGCGGTTGAGCACATCGAGATCCGGTTGTACTCCTTCATATCTAAAGCACAATGCAAAATATTAATAGCTTTAGCACTTTGTGAAATTAATATCATATCCGCTCTTGTGAAATCGTCCATTTCTTTGGGAACACTTATTCCCCCAACTTCCTTTGAAGGAATGTGTGGACCTTTCACAATGACCTTCCATAGGTCATAATCTACGGATTGGATGTATAGAGATATTCTATTCTTCCAATAACAGTAATTATCACCCGTGAAGAGCGGATGCCTATTTGTCGTTTGACCTTGAGCAAACTCATTTGCTAGATTAGCCATAGAAAAATTTTGATTTAAAACAAAAATCAAATGGCTCTGATACCACTTGTTAGAACCGAAGAGGGAGGGTGAATGAGGTTCCTTGGCTACTTTAGCTTTTTAAAATGAGTTTGCAAAAATAATGAGTTTGCGCTGCGGAAGACTTAAGTCAATCGATAAATAAATAAAATAAAGAAGTAAATAAATATGTAAATAATAAAGCGATAAAAGACAAGAGAATTTGTTATAGAAGTTCGGCGATGAATCGCCTACGTCTCCTCTTCCCGGCTAGATAACTTCCAACCGAGGTTCCACTAGAACAAATGATCTTGGCCTTGAGGGCTCCAAGTTAGCCACAATACAACTCTTCCCGAGTACACAAAGCTCTTCACGAGCACCACACTCTTCACGAGTCTTCTTGGCCTTAAGGGCTCCAAGGATAGCCACACACAACTCTTCCCGAGTTACCAACACTCTTCACGAGTCTTCTTGGCCTTAAGAGCTCCAAGGATAGCCACAACACATGCACCAACTTTACTTGTTGATGACTTTACAATTTCCAACTTGCTTTGGTGTTGGAGGACCTTACAAATAAATCAACAACACCTTCACGGTGTAACAACACGAAGAACACAAGACTCTATCAAAAGAAATGAATCACAAACTCCAATACAACACAAATGTATGGAGAATACAATACTATATGAAAATTTGAATTATCAAAGCTTTGATGAAGTTTGTAGTTTCTTGTCTTTAAAATGTTCCAAAACATCCATATTTATAGTGTAGAAGGCCCCCAAGGCTCCTACTAGCCGTTGCTACACATAAGGCTTGAATCACTCGTGCATCGCCTCGGGCGATCTCCATCGCCACGTTCTAACGTTCAAATCTGGCCCAGATCGCCTCAGGCGATGTCCCCATCGCCTCGGGCGATCGCCCTTTGAAAAAATGTCGTAGGATCAATTCTGGATCGCCTTAGGCGTTCCAGGCATCGCCTGGGGCGATCCAAATCGCCAGGCGCACAGCGTGCCATCGCCTGGGTCGATGGCGCGCGGCGTTGGCACGCATGGCTCGGATCGCCTGAGGTGATGGCCCGGATCACCTTAAACTATCTGCCAGATTTCAACACTATCAAACTTTGCACTATTCGACCATCTTAAGCTCGTTTATGGGAAACGTGGTAAACATGAAAGTTGTAGCCCTTCCTCTTATCTAGGTGTGGACAAATATTCATTGCATTTCATCAAGGTATGAAGAAGTTATGCCTACAATTCTACAGCCGCTCAAAACTTGCTACAAACTGCACTTGCTATGACTTCCATGCATTTTGCTCCATGATGCAATTAGAATTGGACTGAGATGTTTGAATATGAAATCTAGAATATTGAGTTAGCTTTTCAATCTCTTTGGATTCATATTATTCGGAGCATCGAGCCAAGAGATATAATCAAAACATTGTAGTGCGCTCCAAGTGGCTTCTATACGAACTTGCCCACCAACGGACCATTGGTTCGTGGGTCTTCATCCCATCATAAGATATTGTTCCAACATATTTCCACACATGTTGAACACTTAGTTTGGTTATTCATAGATGGCATTCCTTCTCGTCCAAGCTCAATAGATTCATTGCTAAAAATCACCGCTTGTCCTATGAACTCGCATATGTTAATGTATAACTTGGGTTCTCTTCCATTGGTCTTCCCAACCAATTTATCAATCTAACCATGTACACTAAGTATACATATTAGTATAACAAATACAAGTTTTGTTGATCATCAAAACTCAAAAATAATCCGGTGATAAATTAAGCATTAAACTCAACCATGCGTTTAAGGCTCAACAACATCTAAATAAGGATATACATAAATACAATTGAACCATGATGCTTGCTAATCATACCACTAACTAAGCACCTAAATAAGGATATACATATACAATTGAATGGAGAATATTGACTTTGACTAATATTCTAACAGATACAACAATGAAGTTCCTGGCCTAACAGGATGCTATTAATTTGAATCAATTTGATGGAACAAATTCTACAAGATGAAAAGATAAAATCAGATTTCTTCTCACAAGCATGTCAGTTTACTATATACCATATCCAGATTTGGCTTCTATTTCTCGACCAACACCTGATGTTATTGATGCACTAAAAGTAGAAAGGAAAAAACGTGGGGAGGATGAACTGATGAGTCGTGACCTAAACAAAAGTTCTAAAGTCACCATGAGTTGAACGTTGAGGAATCGCAATAGGGCTGAACCATTAGACAAATTGACTGCAAAGTGTTTAAATAAAACCAAATCATGCATTTCAACATTAATATTGTTTAATAGCAAATAAAAATGCAAGTTTTGGAATATTTATGAACAAACTTAATTTTCAATTATTGCTACAAAATAGATAGGGGTGCAATTTTTACGGAGAATTCTTACTACTAATTCTACGTAAATTTAGCCTTTGCAAAATAGAGTATGATGACAAATTACTCGCCAAGATTGTCTATTTTGCGTGAAAAAAAAAATGTATATATATATATATATATATTTATATTTATATTTATTTATTATTACTTGGGGAAAGGGTCATGAGGTCAAAGTTGTTGCCATATCCAACTTTTCAGAAGCATCTAAAATCAATTCCATAATTGGAAAGTTCATATCTCAAAATAATTTTCGTTCAAGTTCAAAAATATAAGCCGCTCTCGACTGTAAACATGGACACCTATATATATGCATAAATATAAATCCAACATTCTTCCATAATCAATCCAAAAAAACCTCTGACATTGTAACTCACTCTTTCATTCAAACGAAAAAAAACTAGAAAAAGAATATTTTTTCTCATTATTTTACACCATTTTTGGTGCTGAAAAAAGGGTTTTTTTTTGTTGAGGAAACTGAAAAAAGGGTTTCAAAGAAATGGAACCCGGTGATCTTCACGAAGCAAGTAGTAGCTTAAGAGCAAGCGGTAGAAATGGCTCAAGCTTCAGGGTTAACAGTTCGGATCTATGGAGAAACACAGGGATTGAAGTTTTCTCACGTTCTTCTCGCGAAGAAGACGATGAAGAAGCTTTGAAATGGGCTGCACTTGAGAAATTACCAACTTTTGATCGTTTAAGAAAAGGACTCCTGCTCGGATCAAATGGTGCAAATGAGATTGATATTCAAAATCTTGGATTTGCTGATAAGAGGAATTTGATTGACAGGCTGGTTAATACTGTAGATGAAGATAATGAGAAGTTCCTTCTTAAACTCCGAAACAGAATCGACAGGGTTGGAATTGATTTGCCAACAATTGAACTGAGGTATGAGCATTTGACTATTGAGGCAGAAGCCTATAGTCAGAGCAGATCTTTGCCTACTGTTCTCAACTTCACTACCAATATCATAGAGGTAAAAAAAAAGTAATTTTTTCAAGATTTGTTCTCTTATTTCTTGATGAAAAGAAACCCTCGATCTAAAGTTTTAACTCAATTTTGTTGAAAATAATAATGAAGCAATCAAAATTGACGACAGCTAGATTAAAGATAGAAAAATCAATATGTGTATTGTATTTTCATTATTACTGGAGAAAACAATTTCTCTCCCAAACTTTAGAATTATAACAAATTTCTATAGGGACTTTTGAACACTCTTCATTTACTTCCGAGTCGAAAGAAGACTTTTACTATCCTTAAGGATGTCAGTGGACTCATCAAACCATGCAGGTAACTGAGAATATTTTAATTTGATTCGATTTACACTTTTGTTCATCTGTTTTTAGATGAATACTGAAATTTCTTTGCATATTCTTGGCAGAATGACACTTCTTTTAGGTCCTCCAAGTTCAGGAAAGACATCCCTTCTGCTCGCTTTGACAGGAAAGCTAGATCCAACGCTTAAGGTGAATATATATATGTGTGTGTGTAAGAAAAAACAAACATATTCCTTCCCGGGATTGCCCTTTTTGGTGTCTGAAACTGAAATTTATGTTAACAGGTTTCAGGAAGGGTGACTTACAATGGACATGAAATGAATGAATTCGTACCGCAAAGAACTGCAGCATATATTAGTCAGCATGATTTGCACATTGGAGAAATGACTGTGAGAGAGACCTTAGCGTTTTCCGCTAGGTGTCAGGGTGTTGGTGATCGATACGGTTCGTACAATTATTGTAAAATATTTCGTTATTTTCAAAATTTTAACAATTGGGTTATATTAAAAAAACTTATTACTTCAATTGTGGAAACAGAGATGTTGGCTGAATTGTCAAGGAGGGAGAAAGCAGCCAATATTAAACCAGATCCTGATATTGACATTTTTATGAAGGTACAAAACCAAATTCACGGACAATTTTTTTAAATTATTATAAAAATATATATAAACTTATCAAATTATTATAACTTGAATTCTATTTGCCATTTTATTGTAATTCGTTTGTTGGAAAAATCGAATTCAGAATTTTTTTTTTTTAAGAATTCTCTTTTACCGTAAAGGAATTCTTAAAAAAAAAAATTCTTAAGAATTTGTTTTTTTCTAAAAGCGAATTCTACTTTAATATATATGCATAATATATTATATTATATATGTGTTAATTATGGGCTAATTACTTAACATAAATATTACAATCTATTACAATATATTATATGGAAATGTCAAGGATATAAGGTGAAAAGAATAAAATGTTTGGGAAGGTTAAGGTTATAAGGCATCTAATAATATTATTTAAAATTTCTTAATATAAAGTTCTTTTGTTTAAAAAAAACTAATATATTACTTAACATTAAATTAATACTTTAATTTTCAAAAAATAAAAATTGAATTCTTAACATCAATCTAGGCCAAATCATTGCATCCCAAAATATCACAACCTACTAGTCCCAAAATCATTAATGTTATTGTTTATTTATTTATATATTTTATTTTAGTTTTAAATTTTGGTAACAATATTATTTTTAAATTGTGGTAACAATATGCCAATATGTTAATCAATTTTGATTTTATGGTAAAATAATTAAATATGGTAATGAATTTTGATTTTATTTATTGCTTATGGAATATGGTAAAATAATTAAATATGGTAATGAATTTTGATTTTATTTATTGCTTATCGAATATGGTAAAATAATAAAATATGATAATGAATTTCGATTTTATGGTAAAATAATTAAAGATCGTATTTCTATATATTAAAAAAATTAAGTAAAGGTGAATCCGTTTTTGCCAAAAAAGGGATTCATCTTTTTTATATAAAAAGTTGAATCTGTTTTTGGCAAAACGGATTCAATTTTCAAAAAAAATTATACTTTGAATCCGTTTTTACAAAAAAAAAGAAAAAAGAATTACCATAATTTAGTAAATTGATTTCATGTTAGGGTCATAAGGTAATTTTCGTTTGTATTTACAATAAAACCTAGCATACGCTTCATGACGTCATATCCGCTTATGTTTTCTGTAAATTCGATTCTTTATAAATCAATTATATTAATTTCTTACTATCTGATAAAGCGTGAGGGTGTTAAAATAAACCAATTTGATAAACTGTTTATTATTGAACTCAATACACATTATACCTTCTTTAAAGAAAAAATATATATATTACATATTAGTTGTTAATTATATATTTCATCTGTCTTAGCAAGATGACACTTACAAGAGAATATGATATTTTTTTTTTGTCGGAAAAAGACGTAATATATAAAATAGTACCAGAGGTACTACGAACGTTTACAAAAAGACTTATAAAACGCAAGGATAAAATCAGGATGCTAATAAACAAACCCTAGATTCAATCACCAAGTCCGAAAGTACATAAGAAAAGCTAGGACTGCTACAATGTATAATCCAAAACCAAGATCTAAATTGTACTAGGTTGAAAAGGTCTTCCTCTGGCTCGTTGCTGCCTCTGAAAATTATTTTATTTCTGCCTAACCATATGGTCCATATTATCGTGAACCATATAGTTAACCAACCATTTATTCCTCTTTTTTGCTCCCAAAGCCCTTTGTGCTGCACCAAGTGAGAAGCCGGATTGCCAGGAAGTACGAGAGTGACTCCCAACCACTTGTAACATTTAATCCATAACGCATAGGAATCCGAGCACCTAAACAAAAGATGAGTTGTAGTCTCCTCCACTTCTGACATAGGCCGCACAAATCTGGGACCGGGCCTCGGAGAACATTATGTTTCCGTAAGTTATCCTTGGTCAGAATCCTGTCTTTAAGTACCCGCCAAGCGAAGGCTCCAGCCTTTTTCGGAGCCAAAGTCTTCCAGATGTCATCATAAATCATCAGAGATTCGTCATCAAGAACTTCATCCTCTACAAAGGTTCCATATGCCGATCGAACAGAGTAGCAATTGTTATCTTCAAGGCGCCACTCCCATGTGTCTTCCTTATCTTGGTCCAAAGCTGGCCTGTCAATAAAATTGAGTAACAAAACAAGAACATCCATTTCCCAGTCGAATAAGTCCCGTCTCCAATCCCAGCTCCAAATCCATATACCATCCACCCACCCACCCACCCACCCCCCCATATTCCCTACTAATATGTCTCTATTCCGCGCAATCGATGCTAATCTTGGAAACTTTTCTTCCAAACTTAGCTCCCCCACCCAGATATCCGTCCTGAATTTAGCCCCTAGCCCATTCCCTACTCTTCGAAACAGCCCCCCCAGAAACCACCCCGAAAGATCCAAGAAAGTATGCTTTAAAAGATCTCTCCACCACACCGACTGCGTACCCCTCACCCCCTCTCCCTGACACAATCTCTCGGCAGTTAAGATTTCCATATTTAGAAGACAAAACCTGCAACCACAATGAATTTCCCCCATTGATAATATCCCACCCCCATTTTTCTAATAAAGCTTTATTAAAAAAATACAGGTTTCGAACCCCCAAACCCCCCATTTGCTTAGACTTGCAAACCACCTCCCATTTGACCCAGGCCACTTTCCGATCGAAATTTGGATAGGATAGCTTTTGGGGCGCGGAACAGGGTGAAGAAATAGACCGGTAACGAAGACATCACGGCATTCAGTAGAACCATCCGTCCCCCAAAGGACAGGCTTTTATCATCCCAGGCCGCCAATCTTTTCCGAATTTTCTCCAAGATCGGTTCCCAAGACGCACATTTCCTCGGATTTAGTCCCATCGGGATACCCAGATACTTAAAAGGCACCATCCCCACTTTACAATTGAGCACACCCGCCATAGCATCCCGTTGTACCGGATCTACATTAATCCCAATTATACTGCTCTTAATGAAGTTAATCTTCAAACCCGACATCAATTCAAATAGTCGCAGCACACCTTTGAAGGTTCTTACATTTTCCATCGTGGCCTCTCCAAACAGAACCGTGTCGTCAGCGTACTGAAGATGGGAAATCGGTATGTGGTTCCTGCCCACTTTGCACACGTCCCAGGCATTAGTCTCCACTGCCTTGTCTACCAATTTGGATAGCGCCTCGGCTACTAAGATAAATAGAAAAGGGGATAAAGGATCCCCTTGCCTCAGTCCCCGCTTCAGTTCAAATTCCGATGAAGGGCTCCCATTAATAAGAACAGAAGCTTTCGCACTAGTAACACATTCCATAATCCAAGTCCTCCATTAAGGACTTGGATTAACTACATAACCTCATCAAGGAACCCCATCGGACTGAATCGTAGGCCTTCTCAAAATCCACCTTGAAGAGTATACCTGTCTCTTTAGTCCGCTTCCACTCGTCAAGCAACTCATTTATAATAATAACACCATCCAGTATATGTCTCTTCCCCACAAAGGCAGTTTGAGTGGCAGATATCACCCTATCCAGTACCTTGCTTAGCCTATTCGCCAGGAGCTTTGCCGACACTTTATAAACGCAACCAATTATTAATAATTTGATTTTCAGAATATATTTGTTAGGGACGAAAAAATGATTATAATGTGAATTCAGTAGTTTAAAATAAATTGGTTACTCTAAACTTTGGGATTTTTGGTAGATTAATCTCATATGGTTTCCCAAATAGGCGGATTACCCACTATGATTTGAAAATAGACATTTTACCCCATGTATTTTGTGAAAACATGCATTTTACCTCTATGTGATTTACAAAATAGACATTTTACCCCCTATGAGTAAGGTATATTTCACGCTTATTCACAAACTATAAGGGGTAAACTGCCTAATTTGCCTGTTTACAAGGGGTTACTTGCCACTAGCTCCTAAACTTTGCCTTTTAACTTAAAACCATTTTTGATAGCTTACAGTCTGTATCGAAGCAATTCCGATAAGAAAGAAAAGAAAAAAAAAACTAACAAAATTAAATGGTATTTGACTGGCATAAATTTTCTAAATATTAATGTAGGCAGCAGCCACAGAAGGAGATGAGGCAAACGTTGTTACGGATTACATTCTTAAGGTACAAATCAGTAGCTTGAATTATCACATTTTCTTGAAAATAACATTTAATGAAGACAATACAAATCTTACCATTCGAATCTCCTCCATGCAGGTTTTGGGGCTGGATGTTTGTGCCGATACCATGGTCGGGGATGAGATGATCCGGGGTATTTCCGGAGGACAAAGAAAGCGTGTCACCACTGGTAACTATACCATATATCATTGTGTGTGTGTGTGGTATTTATGTAATATATGTAGATGCTGAAATTATGTTTGCATATTCTACAACAGGTGAAATGTTGGTTGGACCAGCAAAGGCACTTTTCATGGATGAGATATCCACTGGATTGGATAGCTCTACGACTTATCAAATCGTTAACATGCTTCGACATTATGTCCACATTATGAAGGGAACTGCTTTCATCTCCCTTTTGCAGCCAGCACCAGAGACATACGATCTGTTTGATGACATTGTGCTCTTGTCAGATGGCCAGATTGTTTATCATGGTCCTAGAGAAAATGTTGTCGGTTCTTTGAATCAATGGGTTTCAAATGCCCAAAAAGGAAAGGAGTGGCTGATTTCTTGCAAGAAGTAAGCAAAGAAACTATCAAACCAGGGCGGAGCCACCCTAGGGGCTAGACTGAGATACATCCACATCCAAATTTTCAAAGAAATTTTTTTAGTGTTAAATTTTGGGAAATTTGGTTTTTTAGCCCTACCCAACTCGGTCAGCCCCTTGCTCCTGGATCAAAGTAACAATCCTTTGAATGTTTACTCTTTCGTTGGTTCTAATTAGAAATTGATATCAATATGCAGGTGACATCAAAGAAAGATCAAAGACAATATTGGGCACGTACAGATGAGCCTTACAGGTTTGTCACGGTCAGCGAATTTGCAGACGCGTTCCAATCTTATATCGATGGACGGAGACTTGGGGAGGAGCTTGCAATTCCATACGATAAGAGCAAAGGCCATCCTGCTGCCCTGACCACAAAAAAATACGGTGTTGGACAGAAAGAACTTCTGAAAGCCTGCACTGACAGAGAATACTTGTTGATGAAAGAAATTCGTTTGTTTATTACTTCAAGCTCTTCCAGGCATGCATTCACACAGTTGAATCCTGATCTGTTGATTTAATACGTTAAATTGAGTGCAATACTGAGTACATTTCTTATACTTCCTTACAGCTTATTACGATGACACTGATTGCCACAACAGTCTTTTTCCGTGTCAAGATGCATAAAGATGATTTCACCGATGGTTCAATATATCTTGGTGCCCTATTTTATGCGGTCATTCTGACCTTGTTCAATGGATTGTCAGAGCTTGCTATGACAATTTACAAGCTTCCTGTTTTCTACAAGCAAAGGGATATGTTTTTCTTCCCCCCATGGGCCTATGCTCTTCCATCATGGGTCCTGAAAATTCCAATCACCTTCCTTGAAGTTGGAATATGGACTTTTTGCTCTTACTATGTGATTGGATTTGATCCTAATGTAGCAAGGTAAGAATCGAACAGCTGTTCCTCGAACCAACTTAGTCGTCACTTCTTCAAACAATTACCAATCAAGAATCATTGTTGCAGATTGTTTAAGCAATATCTATTGCTCCTACTTCTACACCAGTCAGCAGGGGGATTGTTCAGACTTATTGGGGCATTGGGCAGGACCATGATCATTGCAAACACATTTGGCCTATTGCGCTGCTCATGCTTTTGCACTGGGTGGATTTGTCCTGGCACGAAGTATGAAATAACGATAAGATGTTCAAATATATGTCAAACTAAAATGATGAATCTCATCTCATCACCATTTTTCTTTTGCAGCTGATTGTAAAGGGGTGGTGGCTTTGGGGCTACTGGTCCTCACCTATGATGTATGCACAGAATGCAATTCTAGTCAATGAATTCACAGGGCCCAGTTGGAGTAAAGTAAGTCAAGGCATCAAGCTTTGCATTTGGTATATTCCATATGGTTATACATCTGACCGTAGCGACCAATCGATTTTCTCATTTTTAGGAGGTAAATGGAAATACATTGGGAGTTCAAGTGATGAAAGCTCGAGGGTTCTTTCCTTATGCATACTGGTATTGGATAGGAGTGGGGGCAACATTTGGTTTCATATGGCTATTCAACATCTTCTACGTCATTGCTCTAACATACCTGGACCGTGAGTTTTCTACTTTAAAACACTTCAGTACTTTCTAGATAACATTAGCAATTAACATTATCATATTTTTGTAGCATTTGAGAAGCCTCGAGCTGTATTACCACAGGAAAGTCAAGATGCCCAGCAGGGTGTTCTAGTTTCAGCTCCGGGTGATGCAAGCAAAAGGAGAAGCATCTCATCTGGATCCTCATCTGTAACAGCAGATGTCAGTGAAGCCAATGAGAACAGGAAAAGAGGAATGAGTCTTCCATTTGAACCCCATTCTATCACATTTGATGACATAAGATATTCAGTTGACATGCCAGCGGTAATTTTTAGCTTAAATATTTCAATGAATGTCAAAGAACTGAGAGTTTTGCGTTACCTTTACAATTTTTTCCTCAAAATATCAATTTCCAGCTGAAAGAAAAATGTAATTTCGGAAATGGCAATACTTGTCGACACACTATTAAAAAATACGAGCATTCAGTTTGGGGAAAATGGGGTGGTAAATAAATTTTTAAAAAAATTGATTCTGGGAGGGATATTCATGAGAGTAACTGATTTGCAGGAGATGAAAGCTCAAGGTGCTACTGAAGATAGATTGGAGCTCTTGAAGGGTGTATGTGGTGCTTTCAGGCCAGGTGTTCTTACAGCGTTGATGGGTATTAGTGGTGCTGGTAAAACAACCTTGATGGATGTGTTAGCTGGAAGAAAAACAGGTGGATATATAGAGGGAATATAAGAATCTCAGGGTACCTAAAAACCAGGAAACATTTGCCAGGATTTCTGGATATTGTGAGCAGAACGACATTCATTCTCCTAATGTTACAGTTCACGAGTCTCTCATTTACTCAGCTTGGTTGAGGCTGCCTCCAGAAGTTGATGCAAAAACTAGAAAGGTTAATACACTGAGACCTTATTTTGTAATATTTTGTAATCAGTTATTCAGGTTTGATTAATAACACGGAGTCTCTGAGTTACAGACATTTATTGAGGAAGTCATGGACCTTGTGGAACTTACCCCCTTGAGTGGAGCGCTTGTTGGGTTGCCTGGGGGTCAATGGTCTCTCCACCGAACAGAGAAAAAGGCTCACAATTGCAGTAGAACTTGTAGCAAACCCTTCGATCATATTCATGGATGAGCCAACTTCAGGCCTTGATGCAAGAGCAGCTGCAATTGTGATGAGAACAGTAAGGAATACCGTAAACACTGGAAGAACAGTAGTATGCACCATCCATCAGCCTAGCATCGACATTTTTGAAGCATTCGATGAGGTAAGAAGCTAAATTAAAGTGTAAAAGCAGTTGATTTAAATCTCTGATATTAGTATTCATGAGATACTAAACATAGCATGACTGTTTTTTCAAGATCAGTTGCTAATCATAACATGATTTTGCAGCTATTTTTGATGAAACGTGGAGGACAAGACATATATGTTGGACCATTGGGCCATCACTCGTCCCAATTGATCAAGTACTTTGAAGGAGTTGAAGGTGTACCAAAAATTAAAGATGGTATCAATCCAGCTACCTGGATGTTGGAAGTTTCTACTACTGCACAAGAACTTGTAATGGGGGTTGACTTTGCAGACTACTACAAAAAATCAGAACTATTCGGGTCAGTATAATTACCTCGAAATCACCACCAAAGAAAAAAGGAAAAAGAAGGAAACATCCTTTCTTGGACCAATCATGGTGTTATATATGCTAATAATCTTTTACACGAACGTTACAGGAGGAACAAGGCCCTAATCAAGGAGTTAAGTGTCCCTCGTCCCTGGCACAAAAGACCTGCATTTTCCAACCAATTCTCCCAACCTTTCCTCATCCAATGCCTGGCCTGCCTGTGGAAACAACACTGGTCATACTGGAGGAATCCCCCCTTATACCGCTGTCAGAATTTTGTTCACAACCTTCATTGCCCTCATATTCGGGACAATGTTCTGGGACCTTGGCTCTAAATGGTATGTTGCGAGTGAAAATGAAACATTCCTCTGTCCCGTTTACAATTTTTTCACTCCACTTTAGCTAATAGAGTGCGTGTCATTTGTTGCAGGGAAAACTCAACAAGATCTATTCAATGCCATGGTTCCATGTATGCTGCAATCAACTTTTTGGGATTCCAATATAGTTCATCAGTACAGCCGGTGGTGGCTATTGAAAGAACAGTCTTCTACAGAGAAAAGGCAGCCGGAATGTATTCTGCTTTACCATATGCAATCTCACAGGTTATTACCTAAAGCCTATTGCACTGCAACCCAGTACATATGTGAATTCTGCTACCTTTGAAGCATATTTTCACTCACAAAGTTCTTAATCTCTTTTGCAGTTTCTAATCGAAATTCCCTACGTCTTCATACAAGCATAGTATACAGTCTCCTTGTCTACTCAATGATGGGATTCGACTGGACAGCTGAAAAATTCTTCTGGTTCTTGTATTTCATGTACATCTCATTATTATACTTTGTCTTGTACGGCATGATGACTGTGGCTGTCACTCCTAACCAACAATGTTGCCGCTGTTATTTCTTCTTTCTTCTATGCACTCTGGAATCTCTTCTCAGGATTTATCGTCCCACGACCAGTAAGTTCCAGAAACATCATTACTAGTCTAATTTATAGCAAACACAAGAAGTTGACAAAACAACTAATAAATGCTTATTATTTGCCTGTATCAGAGAATACCTGTATGGTGGAGATGGTACTACTGGGCAACTCCCGTGTCTTACACGTTGTACGGTTTATCATAACACAATTTGGAAAAATTCAGGACCCTCTGGAAGACCTAATGTACCAGTGGAACAATTCTGAAAGACTACTTTGGATTTCATCGTGATATGCTTGCACACAGTCGCCCTGATACTTCTTGGATTCGTCATTCTTTTCACCATAATTTTTGTCTATTCTATCAAGACATTCAACTTCCAGAGGAGATGAGAAGTTCTCTTTCATTTTTTCTTTCATATTCTATGTAGTAAAGATTCTGTATAGGAAATCTTACGATGTTAAATCATCAATTGTTGCAAGTACTTCAATTCTTTCATTCAAATGTTCACGTTTCTGGGTTTGCCTTGATCACCTATCTCGTCAATTTAAGCTAAACTATACAATTCAAGAGCGAACACAGATTATCATCCTTCAACGCTACACTACACGTCAAGATTGAACACATTCTCAACCATCAAATAACTCTCTTAAGCAAAAATTCGAACTAAGACTCAAGGGTCGTTAGCTTGTTTAATTTTGAATATTTTAATTAAAAAACTAATAAACATATTAAAACTTGCAACCCTATCATACAAAATAATTCAGGCTTGAACATGACTCGAATTTGATAATTTTAAATACAAATCCATTAATATTGTGGTCACTCAAAAAGCCAAATCCAACATATTCCCGAGCAAATCACATGACATGCAATCATAGGCACGCAAAATGCTGTGCCGTATGCATATTTCATACTATAATGGTGAAAATTACAGCGAAAAAAATAAAATTTAACAGGATAATAATATTGATGAAAATTAAAATTTTGAAAGTATAACGCATTTTCTTGTTAATTATTTTATTACTTGCCTCAGTTGAAAGTTTCTGCTCCAATTTTGCCCAGTTTACCGATCAACGAACATGACAGATAGTATCAGTTTGAAATGGTCCACTTTCAAGATAATCATCCCTCCGTAGGGTTATCTCACCAAAACAAAAATGTCTTCTTTTGGTAAAATAAGGAATATATATTAATTTTCAAATTATCTATATTATTTATCTATACTATCTATACTATATTATAACGTGTGAGCACCTTAAAATAACCATTTGGTATAACAATTGTGAAATTTCAAAATATCCTTTATTTGATTTAGTAATAGCAATAAGACTATGAGATAAAGGATAATATCGGAAGATCATCTATTAATTTCCTAAACACTTATATTCGATCTTAACAAAACTCTTTTGAGGATCATGAAGAAAGAGCCAAAGCTTCAGATGTGTTTACAATTGGAGCAATGAAAAAAGCTATGGATATGATTGGTCTTCGAAGTAGGAAGCATCAGATTATCTATAAGGTGACAACACACAAATTTGATATCCCCATGGAGTTTACGGAAATCAAATTGAAATGCAGTTAATTCCCTACAGAGAAATATAGGAGATTAAGAGCAAGGTAAAAAGGGAAGTTGCTAACACTCTTTCATGGATTCATATTGGAGTCATTAGAGTAATCATCAAGGCAACTTTAAAGGAAGGAATCGATTCGCCACTCAATCTGGCAATTTTCGACAAAAGAATCTCAAACCTCAAAGACTCTTGTTTGAGAGCAGTTGCAGGAAATTTGTATGGTGGAAAGATGGCTTTCAACATATATCCTAGAATTGCATACAATTTGGGAGATCGAGATAGGGGTGCTTAACGGATCGGACCGGTTCGGTCCGGTCCAGAACCGGCCGATTCCGAATCCGTTAAGCACGAATTCGGTCTGATCCGTTAAGGAATCGGATCGGATTCGGTTCTGGTTCCAACCGGTTCCGGATCGGATCTGGTTCCGGTTCGTTGCTTTAATTTTTTTTTTTTGTTAAAAAAATACCGGTTCCGGAACCGGTGGTGCTATCGGTTCCAAACCACGGAACCGCTCCGGGCAGTTTTTACCAGTTCCGGAGCGGGTTGGAACCGGTTAGCCCGGTTCCGATTCGAAACTGGGCTAATCGGTTCAGTTCCGGGTCGGGTCCGTTTGACCCGGCCCGATAAGCACCCCTAGATCGAGATTTCAACAAGGTTCTGACTTTTCATCAAGATTTTAAAAGAAAGATTTAATGAAGGAAGGGAATATCTTACTCGATCACCTACAAAGTGTTATACGCACTCTCGTATACTAATCATTCAGATGTATTCTTGATAAACGAATTCATCAA